>CM060939.1:293561491-293862974 GCA_030765085.1 Allium cepa
ACTATTCATGACGTTTTCTACGTCTTCTGGTTCCGGAAATGCCTTATGGATTTCCGATCCTTATTCTTGAGCAACCTTCTATTCACATCATTGCTTCTGAGGTTCAGCACCCTCGAAATAAAGATGTTTTTCTCGTGAAAGCTCAGTGGTTCTCAAATCCTATGGGTTTCACTTTGGAATCCAGAGAATTCATCGAGCAAATACGTCCAAGTTTATTCTTTCATGCTCTTGTGCTTGTTACCTTTTACCCGTTTGTTCCTTATGATTGCGAGGACGCAATTTCTTTAAGGAGGGGAGTCTGTAACAACCCGATATTCGTGTCGAATTATAATCGACAATTTAAACGATTAATATTGACCCAAATTTCTATTTGAGGTATTTAAATTTGGTTGAAATTCTTTTGTATATGGTTAAAAGGGTTTCCGGGCTTTAGTTTTCTCGGCCCACTTAATTATTTTATGCCGTGATTAAAATTAATCCCGTTCCCCTCTTTACGTTCTTTAACCCGATCCCCTCTTTCATTTTTTTTTCGAACCCTAATTAAAACAACACGAGAGAAAAATATGGCGGCCTCGTGTTCATCGTCCAAATTAGGGTTTTGAGCTAAATCGAAGGCCGACTTCAACTGCTCGATTCGACTTGGTGTTCGCCGATGCTAAGGTGAGTTTGCTCACATCTAATTCTTGACTCTTGTTATTTGTGTGTTTGGTTGCGTGAATTCTTGGTTGATTATTGCTTCGAATCTTAGTGATTATCAAGACACTGTTTAATTTTTGGTGTAAAGTAAAACTTGGGGAATTTTGATTTGTTGAGATTTTTGGTGTAAGCAGAGCAATTTCTGATCTCTCAACGAAATTTGCCATCAACAATAAATGGTTGTCAGACAATCCTACTTGTTGAACCTGCTTTCGACACAATTATTTCTTTCCTTTTCTTATTCTTCTTCCTCTCTCTTTCATGCTTCCTTGGGAATTTCAACCAGCTGCCTCGCAGTTATAGTTATTCAATGGCTGCACTTGGTACCTGCTATTCAGCAGGTTTTCAAACTACCACACCATTGACGTGGGCCAGAAAGTATTTTCAGGAAAGTATAAGGCCTTGTTTGGTTTGCGGTTTTCAGTTTTGGATTTTTGTAACAACCGCAATGCATTCAGCTAATTATTTCTGAAAGTTTTGAAACCTCGATTTGTGAAAATATTTTAGATGTTTCATTGTCGACCTGATGCTGCACTGTTGCTTGTTGTCGGGTTCGCTGTGTCACTTACTTGAGTGCATTGTGTATACTGCTTGACCATATGCATGCATTCATATAGTTGATGGGTTTGGTCGAGTTGCCTGATTCACTGCAACCATATTATTACAGTATATTTGCCTGAGTTTGAGCATTTGAACATTGTTCACTTTTGATTTTTCTCTGTAGTATTAATTTGAAACTGCCTTATGAAGTTGTTCGAGTTTGGTCATTTAAGCTATTTTGATTTATGTATTTTTGGTTCTGTGAACCTCTGCCTATACTCGAATTTTGTTGCCTTGGTCATTACTAATATGACCTGATACTGCCACTTTGGATACTTCATATATATATGCAGACACTTGAGCATATCTTGTTGTTCACTACCATTTTTGGTTTTTGCATATTTTATATGCTGATACTTGGTCATTTTGTTGTTTTTATTGCAACTTTTGTCTGCATATTCAATATGCAGACATTTGAGCATTTTTTTTTCTTTTGTTACTTTCCTGCTATTGTGGATTGCATACTTGATATGCGGTAACCTGTTTGCAGTCCATGTTGTCGCTTGAGTCTTTGTTGCCTTGCTTCTGACCATGTTGTACAATTTCTGGCCATTCTTGTTGCCTTGAGTCTGTGCACTGGTGGTCTTCATATTGTGTGTGTTGTATGGTGTCTCTACTGTGTTGCATTATTATCATGGCTACCTGGTCGACTTGATTCTCTGTTGTAACTGGATTAGTTGCCTTCAGTTGCTTGTCGAATTTGCATGTAACTTGACTCACTTCACTACTGCCTGTCTGAACTGTGCACATTGTTGCATTTACTCCATTTTGCATTGGTGCATTGCTGTCATGTTGATTTGAATTGCACTTGTCACCGCTGCAGTCGCTATGCAGTTGCTATGCCTTCGGTCATGTTGCCTTGTGTTGAATCCAGTTTCAGAACTCGGATTTGACCTTGTGCTCGGGTCGTGATTTTAAATATATTTCACCTGTGTTGAACCCGTCTTTTTATTTTGGGTTTGACCTTGTGCTTGGTTGTGTACATCATCACTGTTGTGGCAAGGCAGTGCACGCAAGCGTGAACTGCAGCCACACGGAATTGAGTTTTTGGGCACGACATCACTATAGTGGCAAGGCAGTGCACGCAAGCGTGAACTGCAGCCACACGGAATTGAGTTTTTGGGCACGACATCACTATAGTGCCAAGGCAGTGCACGCAAGCGTGAACTGCAGCCACACGGTCTGACCTGTATGATATTCTATTTATTTTGACTTATGGATCTTTTTGCGTATTCCATATTCCGTAGTGGCGAGGCAGTGCACGCGTGCGTGTACTGCAGCCCTACTTGAATTAATATTTTAATCGATATTTCAATGGTTTGAACTGCTTTGTTTATTCAATTCAATATTCTGAATTGCATTCTGATTTGGTTTAATTACTGTCGCCTATTCATTATTTAATTATTATTGCTTCTGTGCACTA
This sequence comes from Allium cepa, assembly GCA_030765085.1. NCBI lineage: Eukaryota > Viridiplantae > Streptophyta > Magnoliopsida > Asparagales > Amaryllidaceae > Allium > Allium cepa. The sequence goes on from CM060939.1 coordinate 293,564,211, forward strand.
ATAACTGAGTTTGAATTAGACTGACCCGAGTATTATTTTCTTTGAATCTAATACTCGGGTCAGACCGAGTATTTCAGGTTGTAGATATTCTGCTTTGGGTTGCTGCTAGAGCTATGAAGTTCTTTCATATCTTTTGGGGTAGTCGTCATTTGTAGTCGTCTGTATTATTGTATAGGAAGATATGTATTCATGTATATTATATACGTTAATGTACTTGTATATGTAACTTCCTGAGTTGACTGTTGTAGTTGTATCACATGTACCGTGTCTAATGTATTGTAACTGACATCAGTTATTGTATATATGAGACTTTCTGTTTTATCTGTGTTCCGCATTTATATTTATCTGTGTTATTAGTTTATATTTTGTCCTAGACTATTATAGCCACTGTGTAGTAGCTTTGAGTTTGCATCGGCATGTTGGATTCTCTCCTGAAATTAAAAGCATGTTTTTACTATCTGACATATCGGTGCTCGCATAAAGCAATTACACGGATGGTCGCTCCTCAACAGCCTTATTCTCCGTGCTAATTGACAGCACTACACCGTAGTGTTCTTGGCTAGCGTGGGTATAGAGGTGGGGCGTTACAATATTATATTGATTTAGGTTTTTATTAAAATGATATCATATTGATTTGGTTTTTTTAAACGAAAATGATATCGTATTTATATGGTTTTGAAATGGGTATTATATTCTGGTTTTGAAGTATAATTATTTCGAAATGACCGCGGTGTTATAATAACATTTGATTGTTAAAGAGACCGGGATCGGAAGTTGTCATACTCTTTGCCAACTCCGAAACCACTTTAACAACTGTGTATGCAGTGGAGATTCCAGAATGAAGTAGGATGTGGTGGCGTTTCCTTTGCGGTATATATGTGGACCCGACTCCCGTGAGTTGGCATAAAGTAGCTAAAACAGTATCAATTGACAGGCTAATGAGGTCATTCATCTGATCGGACACACTCCTTCGATACTATATTCTAACTTAGAGATTTATTTCATGGCCACTTTTGATTCTTTTGATTTGGGGGTGTGGCTCAAGGTGGGCGGTAGTAGCTGCTACGCGTTACCATCGGCCTGGAAGTGTAATTGGTATAACTACCTTGGCATTGCCTAGTTGTGCCGTGTCACCTACCATAGCGCGCCTTGTACGAGTTTGGTTTTCTCCCGTAGCCGGTGGAGTATTTAGGTAGTCTCCCGATCTGGAGATGCACTAATACTGGATGGACTATGGGACTATTATTGTGTTAAGGGGGAGATTGGGTAACTCCTTAATGCTAATTAAAAGTAAGTTTATTTTACTGTAGACATTATTATAATAGCGAAATATTATTGCATAGTAAATAGTTTAACGGATCCTCAGGAAATGAATGCCGAGCATCTCTTAAGTTACTGCACTCACGTTAGACACTGGATAGGTGATGTCAAATCCCGTAAACATCTCCGACGCCGTTTACACTCATATTTATTTACCGTTGATTTAACTTACATAAGATCTTTTAGTTCTAACTCGAGTGTTTTGTCTTTTCAATTCGCTCGGGTCAGCCTGAGCATTTAAGAATTTGAAGACTTTATTTCTGGAAGACGAAGACGGAGATTGTATTATTATTATTTACTCTATTGTTCCACTGCATCACATTATTCCACTGCATTATTTATTATTCTCTGGTATGTGTAACTTTGATATGTATTGTATAAGTATAATCGAATATTTTTGTAAAACGGCTTCATGAACTGTATATTGATTATTATATTTTATCGTTCCGTTGCAAGATTCTATTTTGTTTTATTTCTTTCTTCCTTTTTCTTATTCACCCCAATAACAATCCACCCTTATGTATGGTTTGATTCTTACGTGTATAGTTTATCGTCGATTTAAAACGTACAAAAAGGCGAGACATTATATCTGGTATCAGAGCTTTGGTTTAGCGATAAACCATAGCTTTGTGGGGTCTGACTCTTTACTAATAGGGTAGCAATACCCTATGATGAGTCACTGAGCATATACATATATATCTGTCTGTGTGTGTGTGTGTGAGAGAGAGAGTGTATTTGTTAGTGTTATAAAAAGGTTTTGATATTGTAACAATCTGCAAAACCATACCCCTTGAGTCGACACTATACTCCATCAATCAACTCAAGATGAATGGAAAAACGAACCATTAGGGTTAAAAAAGAAGAGGTAGAAGAAGAAAAATAAACCAACATCAAAATCTAACCATCGTAGCGGAATAAAATATAATAGATAATAACTGATCGTTTTACAAAAACAAATACATCTGTTTATTCATTACATCATCAGAGTACAGCATCAGAATTCAATACATTCAACAAACACAACTCGGGACGGTTACAATATCTCGTCCTTCCAAAACTGAATACACAGCGGAATATGTCATACAAGTACGGAAATACGTATTGCCATCCAGCTTCACAACATCCTTTCCTATAATCCATAATACTCGGTCTAACCTGAGCATTATAGTTAAGTAACACCCTAGTTAGTCTGGAATACCAGCGTGAGAAAACCACACTCAATTAGATTATTAAAGTTTAAAAATCCTTTGAAAACAAAAGCATCTCGTAAAACCACACCACAAATAAACATGTCGGGTTTTTACCTTACGATAGCCAAAACACTTTTAATAAAAATCCTCTGATATCGTAATAGTGTCTATATACAAATACATATTAAAATAGCTGAAATTGTTACATGATTAAATTCCTGCATACTAGCCACAAAGTGGGTTCTACAAACAAAAATTGTAAAAGGCACGTAGGGAGAATGGATTTCCAACTAATGACTAGGCACTGGGGTACCACATGTCACAGTACGTGGCCTAGATCACCGTACCGAGGATTACTCCCAATCCCCTGCAACATAAGACCGAGACTACCCCTTACTTGATAATCTCGAGTAAGATCACCCCGCGGTTGGGATCAGCAACCGCCCACTAAGCCGAATAAAAAAGGACATCTAGAAAGGGATGACCTCACCCTAATAGGTGCTACCCACTTAGCCTTGCTGCATAACCCCTGATTTTTAGTCATTCCCGGTTGATGAGGCTCGGGGCTAAGCGTTACCTTTTTAGAATATTACTTAGAATGCTCACCGTCCACCTGACGATGTTCCAAAAACATTCATCCATACAAGTTCGTCCCGGGTTCGAATGGAACCGAAGGCACTGCTCCTACTACATCAATTTTGGAATCATCCTCAGGATTTGTAGCGGCTAGCCCTTGCACTTCACTGCTCCATCTTTGAATCCAAATTCGTCTTTTTCACGAAAACGTACAAACCGGATCGAAGTGGTTTTTGAGAATTTAATCTCGATCCTGGTCTCTACGAAACGGTCAGCGCATTGGCCAGTATTGATAGTCGGTTATTTAACTATCAATTAATATTCACAACATCCATCAAACAAAAATAATTTTCCCAAATTATTTATTAATCTCAAAATATCTTCACAAGATATATTTTCTCTTTTCAACCCTTTGAAAATAGTTTCAAACCATCTTCCTTTTCATGAAATAAATCCCCAAATATTTATTTTCACTGAAAACACCAAGTACTAGAACTTTAGATTTTTAAAATAATTTAAAACACTTTATTATAAAATATCCTTTAAGACATTTAAGAGAAGAACTACTTTAATGCTTGTTCTAAAATACCTACTTTAAGAATATTTAAAATAAAGCTACTTTATCAAATATAAAACTAAATTTCCTCTCTTTGAAATCATATTACCAAGTCACCTTTAAATAATTACTACTAAGATACATTTGAAAAATACTACTTTAAAATTTCAGACATTTAAAATAATAGATTTTCTAAATCATACTTTTAAAACAACTTTAAAACTTTTAACTTATACTAAAAAAATTGTTTTGAAACGTACTTGGCTATCCAGGAAATACGCTTTTCTTTCACATCTTTTAAATAAACCACTATTTATTTTAAAACAAATTTACATTCCTTCACAAATTCCCACATAAATTTTTACTTTCAAAATATCCATCGATATTTTATTTCACTTTATAAACCCAGTTTATAAGTTTCATAGTCTCAACTTCCTTTTAAAATCCCGGTTCAAACACTTAACCAATTTCCAAATTGATTTCCAAATTACTCCATTTTGACATAAATTCCTTTACTTCTCAATTTATTCAAAACCCTTTAACTTCAGATTTTATCCCTTAATTATGATTTCAACTGAAATTACAAATTTCAGATTTCCCCAAATTCCTTCTTTACCCTTTCACTAAATTTTAAACCTTGAATTGTTTAAAATAAATCCTCCATAATATCACTTGAGTTTTAAAATTCATTATTAATCTGTTTAATCAAAATCCCCTTTCCCATATTCAGAAATTATTCATTAAAATTTAAAAATCACTTTAGTTCTTTCCAGTTTATCCTCAAATTTATTCAAATTTTCTATAATTATTTTACTTACAAATTCTCTTCTTTATTTTATTTTCAAAAATCCAATTCTATAGATCTGTTAACTCAGTGTACCGAAATATATTCAAGCAACCCATAGCCTTCAATATCTAAATTGTAAATATAATTCATCACAAAGTATCAAATAATCATTTCACAGAATATTCAAACAAATCTAAATATTTGAGGAATCCAGTTGGATCCCTCCAACCTGTTTCCTGCATCCATAAATGTTAGCACAATATAAAATACCAATTCCACTTCAAGGTGGAATATCGCGGTATATGGGATTAATATAATACCGTCCGCTATTATGCGGCGTATAGGGTCTCATCCGCCATATAATGTGGGAAATCAATCACTCCAATATATATTGTATATTACTATATAATATACCACATCCAATCAATTCAATCATTCAACCAAATGTTGAAATTTAAATATTTAAATTTAAATTAAACCCAGATGAGTTAGATTAACTCACCTTTGATTTTTTTGGTTTGCAATCCAATCCACCTTGCCTTGTTTCTTTATGATTTTAGACCTTGTATAAATAATATATGGTCTAGTAATATTTGAACTAATCCAAAAATAAATTATCATTAAATAAATTTTATTAACTAGTTTTAATTACTAATTAACGATCCTAGTTTACACATTTTTTTTGAATAAGTATATATATAAGTATTACCAGAACTTATTTTTTACAGTCAGACCTATATTTTTTTCCAATAAGTATATAAGAAATACCCACAAACTTCTGATCTGATTTTCTACTAGCCCAAAAATGTCGATTTTTAAACCCAGATTCTTTTTATTAAACAAAAACAGAATTACTTTTATATCTCATTGTGAGTTAAACATCATATCTACAAACATTTCCTACTTAATTTAATTCTTATATCTACATAATATATAAAAAATTACAGAAGAAGGAAAAAAGGATTCGAACCTAATTGCCTCGGTGCCCTATCGCCAAAACCCTAGAGGACTACTCGAACAGCTCGCGACCTTCTCGGTCGTCGCAACGACTTCTCGTACATCTCACCAAAGCCGCATCCTCCCAGCGCGACCAGCTCGTGTACCGTAAGATCCACTCGTGCCTCGACAACTCTGATTCAAAGAGTTCGGCCATATTAACGTGATTTCGAATCGCGTTCTCAAATGCGATGCCCACTCTTTGAAAAGGAAAGGAGTAACGAACGGCAGGAATAAGGGTCTCGACTTCGAATTCGAGCGCTGCCACTTTTTTTTATGTGGATCGATTTCGATTCGAAATCACAGCAGTTCACCATTTCTTTTATTATTTGAGGAACGAACCGAATAGATTTTGTTACTGGGAAAGAAATGAAGTAAAAGAGATGGAATAAAACTCAGCCATTATTACCTGGTGTTGAAGTTGATTCGTTCTGTCTGATTTTGAAAGGGAACAACATGATTTAAGGACAATGGGTAGCGTATGGGAGAAAAAAGGCTACTGTGCTTTAGAAACAACTAGAAAAAGGGTTGATGTGAGATAATTTCAACTACAGTTGACTAGTATAAATATTCAATTTAAATTCAAATTCAAACCGTTCCGATAAATGCAACTTAAAAACATGACCTCCTATCGAAGCATGCCGCTGGACGTTTATAATGTTATGCTCCTATTCCGAACGCAATGGAAAAGGTTTCGTGTCCTAATTCGATCGTATGGAGAAGATAGCTTTTTGGACCAGTTATTAAATTAAATTTCGATATAAATTCAGCGCGTTTATTTACCGTGTGATCACACGACAACTCCAAACACTACGAAAATTGAAATCCGATAATAGTACAGTATTACGGATCCAATGGAACTGGTTTCGTCAAATTCCGAGACTATGCCTCGGAAGGCTATTTTTAAATATCAAATTAAACTGTATGTTTTCAAAACTGAACAAAACACTTCCAAATTCAAGTTTAATGCTTTTACTATCTTCAGTACCATCGATATAAATTTTATAAGCCTTCAAATTATCTTCAACCGGCCTGAAACTCCAGATTCAACATTTTATCCAACTTCAAATAATTTAATTTAATAATTAAATTACCCAATAAATAGTGATATTTGAATTAAATTTAAAAATTTACTTTTAAATATTTAAAATCAATTAAATATTCCAATTTCAAGTGCTTAAAAATCCCGGTCGTCACATTCCTCCCCCTTAAAAGAATTTCGTCCCCGAAATTACTAAGGCGGAAGAATGTCCCAAACCCACTAACTTACTAAAACACACTTAGGGAAAATCCCATATTCACTTTCTTTAACTTTAGTTCCAACTAAACAATTAGCTTCAACCAAAACAATTTGTCCTCAACTCCATTTCCAAAATTCCTTATTTCAATTCCAATTTAAAATCGTTTTGTTCGCTAGCAAAAAAATTTCCAAAAATTTTCTAACTCCTAAAATTTTCGAACATTTTTGATATAGTCTCCTTTGTATGGAGGAGCTTTTGCAATTTGACAAGAGATACAAATATATATACATCGACCCACACGGTCGGAAAAACAAAAAAAAAACAGTTCATATTTCCTATTTTTATAGCGTAGGCGTACCTTTATTTAGCATTTTTAAGCAAGCGGCTTATTATTTAGCATTTTGCGCGATCAAATCCAGCCAAATAGCTTCCAAGTACCTGTACTTACTCAATTCAAACATGTAAGTACTAAATATATGAAATTTATTAACATTTCACTTACCTTAAATAGCTAAACACATGCATTTCATAAGCAACATGTACCAAACACTTTCCATGAGCGATTTATATGATTGCAAAACTAATTCAATTGCTTTCAACCAATTCACATGCCATTTCAATCAACTTTAATGGTTTACAATTCAATTCCTTATATTCAATTTATTTTTAACCCAAACAAGCTCATATTCAATTCAATTAATTTCAAATCAACTCTATTTCACTACTATCAATTCATAGAATTTTATTAAATCTCGTTTTCGTCAAACGATAATTTATTTCTACGCAATTCGACTATATTCATGTGAATAAATAATTTCTTAAGCTTATAACCATTTTAAATTGATTCCAACTCAATTTATAGTTGATTCCTTCCATTTTAATTCATTCACAACCATTTTATTTAGCTCGACACATTCCATGCTTGTATACTACTAACCATTCCAAAATTAATTCAACCCACTTTTATTCAATGGATTTCCATTCTTACTCGAAGTCGAGCTTCTAATTATTTTTAACTTAAGTTAATTTACTTCAATTTATTCCAACTTCAAACTTAAGTTCACTTCCATTTAAATTTGATTCTCATCTAATCAAATTCCATTTAATTCAGTTAGCCCATCCATTTAATTTTAATTCACTTTCTCAATTTATCAAAATAATATCCAAGCATATATTTAACTCATTCACACTCGAATTGGATTTTATTTGCAACTCAAATCATTTCTATTATAATCCAATCCCAATTCATTTGACAACAACTTCGATTCATAATTAATCCACTTACAATATGCGATGAATATTATTCATACTCAAGTTCTATTCCTATCATTTAATTCACAAACCAATTTTATTAACTCGCAATTCAACTTTTATTTAACCCATTAACTCATTTATTTCAAATTAGTCCCCTTCCAACTTACAATTCAATATTTGATTTTTATCTTCAAAAATCACTTCATTTAATTCTCTTGAGTTCAATCTTATTTTATATCTTAAGTTTGGATTTTTATTTCATTTCGAAATACCAAACAAATTTATTTTGGTCCTTATTTCACTATTCAAATTCTCATAGATCACTCGCTTATATTTTCATACTCCCATTCATTTATAATTAAGCACATTCCCATTTCATTTTAACTCGAGATCCTTACTTAACCCAAGCATATTTTTATTTCAATGCTTTTCAATTCTTTTATAAGCTTTCGAAGCTTATTTATTCTAATTCAATACTTACTTAGTTTACACTTATCTATTTGAGTAAGAATTTTATTCCATTCAATATTATCTATAGCTCAATTGAATTTATTTAAATTCAGTTTTATTCCAACCTAACTCCAGTTAAATCTAGCTACATACCATTCTTTTGAATTTTATTAAGCAAGAACTTAATTCCATTTAATATTATCCCACACACTTCACTATTATTTCATTTTAATTCTTTTCAACTTACTTCAAATCCAACTCATTATTATTAACTTTGCTTAAGTTAATTTAATTCTAATTAATTTTGTTTCTCAATCCAAATTTAATTTTTAGTTTCCCATTCCATCATAATTTCAAAATTTTAATTTCTTCGCTTTATTCCAAGTTAAATTTTATTTTCACTTGATTAAACCCAACCCAATATCATTAAACTTAGTTTAAGTTGACTTCAATTCAACTCTCCTCCATCAATTTAGCTTAAGTCAATTAAATAGTCAATTAAATTTTATCTCTTTCAAATCACCATCAATTAAATTTTCCTCAATTTAATTTCTCCAAATTAAATTTATTTAACTTTTTCACTTTAAATTTTGATTCCAACATTCAAAGCTCATATTTTCCTTCCTTATTTAAAAATCATCTCAACTTTACTAGTTTATAACTTATCTCATCAGGATTTTCAATTCAAATAAGGATTCAGGATTTTTAAATAGCCGGCTTTTGGTTTCAAATCATTTTGAAATCACCAATATCTCAAAATCACACTTATCAAATTTTTAAACCAATCCTGGTTTTTATCCCCACCAAATTTCCTTTGAAATTTCAAAAACAAACTTGTTTTTCCCGAAACATTCTAAAACAATGACCACGACAGCAATCCATCACTCAGAAACTCAAAAATGAACACCGATGATGTCGCGATCATCATCGGAATTATTTCCCAATGACCGAAGTGATCTCAAAGCTATAACATCTTCAAAACTTATTTAAAACCATTTACTTTCAAAAATATCTCTGAAATAATATTATTATTTTCCTTTCAAAATACTTGGGAAAACACTTCCTAAATCTCCGTGATTTTAAATTTACAGATTTGATTTAAATCAAATTTTAACTATAATTCATTCGTATAATTTATGCTTATACAAATTTCCATTTTATTACACAAGTCATTCCAATTTTTATAATCTTATTTGTTTAAAATATTATCATTCAAACATCCAAGTTATATAACAATTTAAGAAAATATTTCTTTTATATCAAAATATAATTTTGGGCAAAATTATTTCATTCACCCACCTTTAAAACAATACTGTGTCAATTTATCGTGTCAGGTGTTTATAAACTCTTCTTGAATAGCGGCCAACTTACCCGATCAGAATTCATATTCCACCCAACCAATAAGCCAACACAATATTAGACAATTTATATCCACTAACAAATATGCATTCATATCTATTAATACACTCGAACTCATTCTAGAGTACTACTGACTCGATCTCTAATGAGTAATCCCCACCAGAGCCAAGGTTCTCGCTTAACCTAAGCTCTGATACCAACTGTAACAATCCACAAACCCGTAACCCTTGAGTCGACACTATACTCCATTAATCAACTCAAGATGAACGGAAAAACGAACCATTAGCGTTAAAGAAGAAGTGGTAGAAGAAGAAAAAGAAACTAACATCAGAATCTAACCATCGTAGCAGAATAAAATATAATAGATAATAACTGATCTTTTCACAAAAACTAATACATCTGTTTATTCATTACAACATCAGAGTACAACATCAGAGTTCACTACATTCAACAAATACAACTCATGATGGTTATAATATCTCGTCCTTCCAAAATTAAATACACAGCGCAATATGTCATAGAAGTACGGAAGTACGTATCGCCATCCAGCTCCACAGCATCCTTTCCTGTAATCCATAATAGTCGGTCTGACCCGAGCATTATAATTAAATAACACCCGAGTCAATCTGGAATACCAGCGTGAGAAAACCCCACTCAATTGGATTATTAAAGTTTCAAAATCCTTTGAAAACAAAAGCATCTCATAAGACCACGCCACAAATAAACATGTCGGGTTTTTACCTTACGATAGCCAAAACACTTTTTACAAAAGTCCTCCGATATTATAATAGTGTCTATATACAAATACATATTAAAATAGCTGAAATTGTTACATGATTAAATTCTAGTATACTTTCCAGAGAGTAGGCTCTACAAACAAAAACCGTAAAAGGCACGTAGGGAGAATGGATTTCCAACTAATGACTAGGCACTAGGGTACCACCTGTCATAGTACATGGCCTAGATCATCGTACCGAGGAATACTCCCAATCCCATGCAACACAAGACCGGGACTACCCCTTACTGGATAATCCCGAGTAAGATCATCCCGCGATTGGGATCAGCAATCGCCCACTAAGCCGAATAAAAAGGGACATCTAGACAGGGATGACCTCACCCTAATGGGCGCTACCCACTTAGCCTTGCTGCATAACCCCTATTTTTTAGTCATTCTCGGTTGATGAGGCTCGAAGCTAAGCGTTACCTTTTTAGAATATCACTTAGAATTCTCACCTTCCACCTGACGATGTTCCGAAAGCATTCATCCATACAAGTCCGTCCCAGGTTCGAACGGAACCGAAGGCACTACTCCTACTACATCCATTTTGGACTCGTCCTCAGGATTAGTAGCGACTAGCCCTTGCACTTCACTGCTCCATCTTCGAATCCAAACTTGTCTTCCTCATGAAAACATACAAACCGGATCGAAGTGGTTTTTGAGAATTTAATCCCGGTCTCTTTGAAACGATCAGCGAATTGGCCAATATTGATAGTCAGTTATTTAACTATCAATTAACATTCACAACATCCTGTTGGGGATGCAGATTAAGGATCTTAAGGCAGAAATAACACTAGAGGGGGGGTGAATAGTGTTTTAAAGAATATATGAACTATATGCCTAAATTAAAACTTTCAACACAAATCTAAACATAATTCTAACATAGAATGATCACAGAACATATAACAAATGCAAATAGTAAAGTAAAGCAAGTAAAAGGAAAGAATACACCGGATTTTATACTGGTTCGGAATCCTTCTATGTCCAGTCCTGCACCAAGGAAATATCCTTGTACAGATTTTTATAAGCCAATATCCAAATTACAACCCTCAATTTCTAAGGCCTTGAGGAACCCTCCTATCTCCGAGTCTGGGGTAAACTCTCATGATTTACGGGACACAAGATCACCCTGATACTTTCTAATACCAATCCTTTTGAATGGATAGACTCTATGGACTTTTTGAATACAAATTAATCCTATAACTCTGAATAGCACTTTGATCTTTAGTAGAATGATGGAGAATCAAATAGAGAGAGTATCTAAATGATTTCCTATTGAGAATTTGGCAGAATGATGGCACAATCTTGAAAATATGAAGTTTTATGGATATGGAATGGTGGAGAAGAAAGAGTGAAGAAAATAAGAAAGTAGTTGTTAAAAAAATTCATTTTGGAAGCCTTTATATAGATGCACAACAGTCATAACATTGGCAAAAGGTTTTTTAACGAATGGACACTTCTTTTGAAAATTGAATTTTGAATCCAACTGTCACCATGTCGACATGGTGTATCCCCTTATGTCGACATCCCTCAGTTCAAAATTGTAGAGATATTGTTTTGTAAAAGCATTTCACTTTAAAACAAGTTGAAACTTCTCTGAAGCAAAATAAAGTGGCTAAACGATATTTTGAGATAGAGAATGAATATAAAACATTATTTTAAATATATATATATATATAATTGATATAGACCGTCAATTATATAAGTAATATTTAAAATCAGAATAAGTTTTTACGTTTTAAAAATAGAAGTTTTTAAAATCAGAATGGAGGAATATTTCAAGGCTAAAACAAAGTTTGAAAACATTTTTTAAAACATGATTTTGAAAGCTAACATTTTGAAAACATATTTAAAAACATTTTGAAAAATCTATTCAAACTGAAATTGCAAGAACCCTCCTACAGAGCTCCTCCATAGGACTTGAGAACTTGTACAAAGTAGTTTAAATGATTTTGATTTTCGTGGGTTTGTAAGCCACTTGTCGTAGGTTTGTAAGCTACTTGTCGTGGGTTTGTAAGCCACTGGTTTCGATAGAAATTGGGTTCCATCCCAAAAGAAAATTGGAAGAAAGATGAGAGTGCTATTATGAAGTTTTAACAAAATACTAGACACTTATCTTGAGATCTTGAAATCTTGATTCTCTAGAGTCTTGAATCTTGAATCTCTAATCTTCATCTTGATGCTTGAGTCTTTCTACTGATCAGTCTTCGATAATACCTGCATATACTTCCTATATACATATATACATATATATATATGGAAATGTTAGTATATATTTTATAAAGTAAAGTATAATAACTATATAAGGTTGTTGTCATCAAAACATCATCAACTCAGTTCCTAACAATCTCCCCCTTTTTGATGATGACAACCTTTATTTATAAAATATTCTTACCATACCATAACTCCCCATAACCCCCCTTACTCCGTGACTTCTTCTTAAAACTACAACTCCCCTTTATTCCATGACTCCCTCTTACACCAAGAACATATATTTTTATAACTTTCTCCCCCTTTGTCATCGGCAAAAAAAAGGAATAAAAGATTACCTGTTCTAAGATAATTAAGTATATATAGAATAAAAGTGTAAAGTGAACGTGTAAGTGATCAAGTGTGTGAGCATATATATAAGTGTAACTTGACAATCAAATCAATATCATGCATAGCAAACCAATCATGTATAGTATATGAAGTTATATACAAACCAAATTCAAATCAAACGTAATCAATCAAATCCTAATCAAATCTAAGTCAAATCAAATCAAACAAACAAACAAACATACATAATGATCAGACATTCCTTGGAACTTCCACCCATCCATCTTCTCCAAAGATAGGATCGGTTTTGATAACATCCTAATTGTCTTTGTCGAGAGTGACCGGTGGATTTGCTTCGGGTTCGTCTTTGCTAAGGCTTGAGATCATCAAACGAAGTGCGTCGAAGTGTTTCTCTTGCTCTTTGATCATCTGCATTTGGCTTAATTCCAAGTGCCTTTGATTTCTAAGTATAAAAGAAAGAATATTCTTGAAAGAAGTAAGAGTTTCTTCAAGATTTTCACTTAAATTCTTAATTGGAGAAGCCATAATTTAAGAAATAAGTTGAAGTATGAGAGGAGATGAATAGAAATGGAGGTAGAGAAGTTTTTCTGGAAAAAAATAGGTATTTATAGGAGTTATTGGCCGTTCAAAATGAATTGTCACTTGGTAGTTACAAGAATTTGAAGTTAGAAATTGTAACTACTTTCTGACTATTATATGTCGACATGGGGGGATGGGGCATGTCGACATGGTCTAGACAGAATGACCAAGTTGAGTTATTTTTGATTTCTAAGTTTATTTTTATGCTAGTGGACCTATATAAACTTAAAATAAATAACTATCAGAGATATATAAAGCTGAGAAACATAGAATAGGATAGCATTACTTATATTAGTTAACATTACATAATCTTAACTAAAAAAGTAGAAAATACAAAGATAGATAAACGTAGCTAGAGAGATAATGGCTAGGATTAGTTTGATGAAGATGATGATGAAGACAAGCCAAGTTTCCTGCCTATCTTCCCAAAGAACTTGTTCATCTTGGTGGAGATTTTATCCATTTTCTTGCTAATAGATCTCTTAAGAACCTTATGGTTTTGAGCAAGTATCTTTTGGTTCTTGAGTATGGTTTTGTTGGACGGATTGGCGGGTGTATGTGGATACTCTATACTTTCCAAAGAGGTTTCTTCATTTTCCTCTTCTTCTTCAGTTTCCATTCCTTCCCCTTCTTCTTCCTCTTCTTCTTCCTCTTCTTCCATCTCTTCATGAGTAAGTCTCTCTTCCTTTTCGGCAAGTGTTTCATATGATTGAAACATAAGTGGGATTTTCATAAGAGAAATGTTCCCATGATTGAACACTTTCCTACTTACAAACTCTTCCTTTTTAACATCCACACCAAAATAATTGAAAATCCGAGTAAGGTAAATTCCATGATAAAGAGTGTTTTCTCCCATATTAAAATTTTTGGGTCTTAACTCATCCAAAATAGTTTGTGCCCAATTAATATCATATTTTCCAAAAATAGCAAAAAGAGCTTTACACACTTTTGAGGTCGGATTATTGTAGTTTCCCGACCTAGGAATAATTATGTGTTGAATAAGAAGGTTGACAATTCTTGCTTTTGGGCGGAAAAAGCGATTCTTAAAATCCATGTGGTCATCACTTTCAAAAATGTGATGAAAAGTCTCTCGATCGGTTTCATTGATTTGAAATTCCGAGAGATTCATACCGGTAGATTTGCAACCCAAAATAGTACCCCAAATATCGGAATCTAAAACAATAAGTGCTCCTTTAACACTACTCCAAATTTGATCTTCATTTCCATTATAAAATCCACGATTTAGGTTTGCATAAAACATTTTGACAAGGTTTGGATAACAAACGAAATCATTTTGCTTGTTATCGATCAAGCTAAGAATGGAGTTTTCTTCAAAAAGTTGATCGATTTCATAAGAAGAAAAATCATCAAAAATGGCAAATTTCCCGTATTGACTTTACCATAGTTTACATAGCTTATGTAAGCTTTGATAGCCTCCGGGTCATTGAAAAGATCATTTTTGATGGATTTGGGTAGCCTCATAGCTGATAGGTTACTTGAGGAAGCCATTGATGAGTGTTTGAGAGGAGTAGAAGATAATGAAGAAGGTTTGAATTATGAGAATAAAGTGAAAAGAGATGATAAGAGAAGTATATTAAATAGATTCTCTAAAGTCATTTTCTCTGGTCAAGAGGTATCTTTTCAGAATTTTGAAGTAAGTGAAAAGGTGGAGGGAAATTCAAAAGTTTGAATTCAAATTTTGAAATCAAATTTCTGAGAGGCATGTCGACATGGGGTATCATGGCATGTCGACATGTGCCTGTTGAATTTGAAAGGAGGTGTCTATTTCTAAAATCTAATAAATTCTTAAAATCCTAAGAAAACTAATCTATATTCTGTATCTATATTTAATTCCAGTAATAATATTAAATATAATAATACTAAAATATTTTAATATTTAAAATATTATTAAAATAATATTATTTTGAATTTAAAAATTCAAATTTCAAAGGGTGATTTTGAATTTAAAAATTCAAGAAATTGCAAACAAAATCAAAGCAAGCAAGCATCCAATAAAATTAAAATAAATGTGTACCTATTTTTAGATCCAAACTCCGATTGTCTTCTGATTCGAGAATAGCCGTGAAGCACAGATTTGAATTATCGGTTTTCTTCTCGTCATCACTGGATGAATTTGAATCGTCAAGAGCTACTGCATATGCCTTCTTTCTTTTCTTTGGTCGCTCATTGTTTGGTTGAAATGTATGTTTGTCTGGATATGGACAATCCATCTTGTAGTGCCCTGTTTTGTTGCAGTTATAGCATCTATCACCATTATTATTGTTGTTGTAGTAGTAGTAGTTGTTGTTGTTCTTCGAAGTATTTCTGGAATTTCTTTGATCATTTCTTTTAAAGTTATTCATCTTTCTATACTTCAGAAATTTCCTGAAATTTCTGGTCATGAAAGCAATTTCTTCATCACTCTCTTGTTCTGAATCTCCAGTTGTTGCTTTGAATGCGATCGATTTCTTTACCGTTGCCTTAGATTCTTTTCTCCCTTGTAGTTGAACTTCATAAGACATTAGATTACCGATTAACTCTTCGATCTTCATTTGACTAACATCATTTGCCTCTTCAATAGTAAGTGTCTTTTGATCCCATTCTGGAGTGAGTGAATTGAGTATTTTCCTAACTTGATCTTCTTCTGAGAAGCCTTTTCCTAAAGCAATTAATGAGTGAACAATATCTTGAAATCGACAATACATGTCGGAAATGGACTCATTTTCATGCATTTTAAACAATTGAAACTGGTTAGTTAATATGGAAATTTTAGTCTGTTTAACTTTGCTTGTTCCTTCATGAGTTACTTGCAAAGTTTTCCAGATTTCAAATGCAGACTTACAAACAGAGACTCTATTAAAATCATTCCTATCTAGTGAACAAAATAGTATATTCATAGCCTTAGAATTGTTTTGTGCAACTGTCTTTCTCTCAGTAGTCCATTGGGAAAAATTTGTAGTTGGTTCAACATATTCAATTTGTGTCATATTCCAAGTATCTAAACTTATGGATTGTAAATAAATTTTCATCCTACATGCCCAATATGCATAATTACTGCCATTAAAAAGTGGTGGTCTGACAGTAAACTGACCTTCTATAAATGAACTATTGTTAGTGCTTATGTTGACAGAAGTAGTAGTGACAGGAGTGACATTATTAGTGTGTTGTGCCATTAAAACTTTTCAAAATTTCAGATTATGAAAACAATGAAAACCAATGCTCTGATACCAATTGTTGGGGATGCGGATTAAGGATCTTAAGGAAGAAATAACACTAGAGGGAGGGTGGGGTGAATAGTGTTTTAAAGAATATATGAACTATATGACTAAATTAAAAATTTCAACACAAATCTAAACAGAATTCTAACACAGAATGATCACAGACCATATAACAAATGCAAATAGTAAAGTAAAGCAAGTAAAAGGAAAGAACACACCGGATTTTATACTGGTTCGGAATCCTCCAACATCCAGTCCTGCACCAAGGCAATATCCTTGTACATATTTTTATAAGCCAATATCCAAATTACAACCCTCAATTTCTAAGGCCTTGAGGAACCCTCCTATCTCCGAGTCTGGGGTAAACTCTCTTGATTTACGGGACACAAGATCACCATAATACTTTCTAATACCAATCCTTTCGAATGGATAGACTCTATGGACTTTTTGAACACAAATTAATCCTATAACTCTGAATAGCACTTTGATCTTTAGTAGAATGATGGAGAATCAAATAGAGAGAGTATTTAAATGATTTCCTATTGAGAATTTGGCAGAATGAGGCACGATCTTGAAAATATGAAGTTTTATGGATATGGAATGGTGGAGAAGAAAGAGTGAAGAAAATAAAAAAGTAGTTGTTAAAAAAATTCGTTTTGGAAGCCTTTATATAGATGCACAACAGTCATAACCATTGGCGAAAGGTTTTTGAACGAATGGACACTTCTTTTGAAAATTGAATTTTGAATCGAACTGTCACCATGTCGACATGGGGTATCCCCTTATGTCGACATCCCTCAATTCAAAATTGTAGAGATGTTGTTTTGTAAAAGCATTTGACTTTAAAACAAGTTGAAACTTCTCTGAAGCAAAATAAAGTGTTTAAACAATATTTTGAGATAGAGAATGAATATAAAATATTATTTTAAATATATATATAATTGATATAGACCGTCAATTATATAAGTAATATTTAAAATCAGAATAAGTTTTGATGTTTTAAAAATAGAAGCTTTTAAAATCAGAATGGAGGAATATTTCAAGGCTAAAAAAAAGTTTGAAAACATTTTTGAAAACATGTTTTTGAAAGCTAAAACATTTTGAAAACATATTTAAAAACATTTTGAAAAATCTATTCAAACTGAAATTGCAAGAACCTTCCTACAGAGCTCCTCCATAGGACTCGAGAACTTGTACAAAGTAGTTTAAATGATTTTGATTTTCGTTGGTTTGTAAGCCACTTGTCGTAGGTTTGTAAGCCACTTGTCGTGGGTTTGTGTGACGACCGCCCATGACTCCCGCACCAAACAAGGAAATATTGCGTGTAAAGAGTGCCACGCCACCATGGACGATCATCAAGGTAAGGTAAACACAGAATAATCTATCGTATTACTCACAGCGCATGAATAAAATACAATAGAAAATATACATAGTGAAGCTCCATAGAACAGAATCTCATCATATAAACTCATAATAGTTTGGTACAACAATCTGAAGAGTCAACACATCAAGCCTCACTACATATCACTAAGAGAATCATATAAGCAGCGGAACATCCAGTACATATAGTAAGAAAACAATATGCAAAACCTCCAGCTCGTCTTCGTCATCAACAGCGTTGGTCACTAAGAACAGCACCTGTCACCTGCTACCTAGTCTGCCCATCCCAAAACGGATGAACAGCGCAAAGTAATAAGAGTTGAACATAAAACCTTGAGTCAGACAAAAGTCCTAGTGAGCAGTAAATCAACTATCAAACATACCAAAAGAGCATAAAGGGTAAAAAGGAATAGGAACCCAACCATCCCAGTCCACCTCTTTCTACAGTGATAGCCCCCAGACACACTAAGCAGAAACAAACATAGCAAAGCAGACAATTTAAAGTAAAGCAATTATCACTCGAGTCAAGGTCGATGTTTTCCAAGTACAAACCCCCAAGGCCTAAACCAAGATTAGATAAGCACCCAGAAAGCATCGCTCTTGAGACCGAATGATGGTTCAACCAACATACAACATCCATGACTCTGGCTATCACTGTTATCATTGCCTCGATTTCACCGTTAATTGAATGACCGGCCCATTATTTCATCCGTCCGCAAAGGGCTAATGGTAACCCCGGTTCTAGACATAACTCCGCACGTCGTCGTGACCCGTGCCTAGGACTATCGAATCTGCCCAGAGTACTAACACGTCATCGTGACCCGTGCCTGGAACGTCGTCGTGACCCGTCCCAACGTACTCTTGCTTTGAGTATGCTAGAACCTTCAATAACGATGAAATCTCAACCTTCTAGTCGTCCTCCTTGACGACTATTCACATACTAGCTCAAGCGCCTCTCGAGCCAACCATTATCCACAAACTCGGACCACATCACCGAGTTATCAACATGCTTGGAATGATCCCGTCTGGATTAAACCAAGGCTTTTCTCATATCATGCTTTGCTTCATCGCATCATAGCAAAGTCTCATATCAACATCATGCTTTGCCTCATCACATCATAGCAAAGTCCCATCTCAACATCATGATCAAATCTATCCATATGAGCTTTATCATCCGCTTCATATGCCTCGAGCAGCTTTCCTTATTCAAGAGCCTTTCCACTTAGCTTTTGAATCATCTTCGACCAACTTGTCCAAATTCAATCACTAATCAACTAATCAATCAAATCAATCATTCATCCAAGTAATCAATCATTCAAACAAGATCTAAATAAACAGTTATAACAATAATGGCAATTTCGTAA
The DNA here is from genome assembly GCA_030765085.1 of Allium cepa. NCBI lineage: Eukaryota > Viridiplantae > Streptophyta > Magnoliopsida > Asparagales > Amaryllidaceae > Allium > Allium cepa. The sequence continues at coordinate 293,583,818 of CM060939.1, forward strand.
TTAAAGAGTCCAAATCTAGCAAACATGAATTCTAAGTAATATCTTGATGAATGAACTAACATAGGTTAACATGTAATAAAATGGATATCAAAACTTCATGAACGATGGATCTACATGCACACTTAAGGAAAATGCATGAAATCACTATCTTTAACACACAAACAAGCCACCGATCCAATATACTCCTTTGGGTCCGTGTGAGAGATAACTACCACTCACCGAATCACCTAAACACCTCAAAACAACAAACTCCAAATCTGGACAGCAAAGGATCTAGCTTGATCCGAGAAGGTTTCCCTTCAAATGATGAAATATCTCTTTGAAGGATGGAGATCTTCAACTTTGGCTCTTGGATCTTCGATTTGATCTTCAATCTTGGATGGAAGGAAGCACTAGATTAGATTGGAGAAAAGAAGTGAAGAAGTGTAGTAGTCGAGCACTAAAAATGGCAGCACTTCGTCGCTTCAAAATCCGGATCCCAGAAATGAAGATAGGCACTTCTATTTATAGGCTGGAAATCCCTTAAGTCGGCCGTCCCCTTGAGTCGTCGCCGACCTAACGACTTACGACTCAAGAAATCCCACGACCTACCAACCTAACACAACACATGGTCTAACACAAACACGGCTCAACACTGCTGCCGACCTAACGCTAGAGACGACCTAGCAACATAACTACATAGCCGACCCAACGACTCACAAATGTAGCCGACCTAACTACCTAACGACTTAGGACCAACCACTCACAAACCTATACGCGACTTATAGCATGCACGACCTAACACGTGCACGCGACTTAACACTTAACCAATCTGGGTACGACCTAACCCTTGCCGACCTAACGACCTACCATAAGTCGTTCAACGACCTAACTCCAACACAGGTTGACCACTAGGTTGCTAACTCATTAACTCCTAGGTCGTTACTCTTAAGTCGTACCAACCGACCTAAACTACAACACGGCATAGCTGACCTAAGCCACAATCTTTAAGTCGCTCAACCCTATAGGTCGCTCACTCCACTAAGTCGCTTGCTACCAGGTCGCCTAACCCCTTAAGCTGCTAACCACTAAGTCGGTGACCTTCCTTGGTCGGTCCATACTTAAGTCGGCCAATCTCTATAGGTCGTTCGCTTCTCTAAGTCGATCAAACCTTAAGCCGTTACCCCTTAGGTCGGCTGAACTCTTAGATCGAACCATATCTTAAGTCGCTACAACTACTAGGTTTCTCTCTTCCTATGGATCGGCCAAACTCCATAGGTCGGTCAAACTCTATAGGTCACTCCTCCGACCTAAGCACGATACGATCTAACTCTGGTTGACTCAAACAATACTAACGACCTGATGGCAACTATACTACGATTTATCGACACGTAAAATACGGATCGTTACATTCTCTCCCCCTTAGGAATTTCGCCCTCGAAATTCCAAACAATCAAGAGCAACCAAAACTATTCTGCATGCCTACCATCCATAGAAATCAACAAACCATGCATCCAATTACTAGCCTAGCATGCAGAATTCTAAGATTAGAACAAGTTACAAATTCATGAGATGCCACGACACCTTAGGGCCATACCTCGAAGAGTTCAGGATGAGCTGCTTTCATCCTCTCTTCCTCTTCCCATGTACAGTCGTTAACATCATCACTCCATTGTATCTTGAGCAACGTAATTGTCTTCCTCCTAAGCTGTTTCGTGTCGATTCCCACAACACGAAGCGGCTTACGAGGTCTCGTAACAACTGGATCAACCTCCAAATCTTCACAGCTTTCAGCAGAAACCACTGTATTCGGGTCGTGCACATGCTTCCGTAGATACGATACATGAAAAACATTGTGCACACTTGATATCTTTTCTGGTAACTCCAATTTATAGACGAGCTTTCCAATTCGCTCGATGATCGGGAATGGTCCAACAAATCTCGGAGTCAACTTTCCTTTCTTCCTGAATCGAATAACATTCTTTAGTGGAGAAACCTTCAACAAAACCATATCACCTACGTCGAATTCCAAATCCTTACGACGCTTATCGGCATAACTTTTCTGATGATCTTGGGCTGCCTTCATTCGTCGCCGAATGATCTCTATACAATCCGTAGTCTGTCGAATCATTTCTGGCCCAAGTATCAACTTTTCTCCAGTTTCCAACCAACATGTCGAAGAGTTACATGGTCTTCCATACAATGCTTCATACGGTGCCATACCAATACTTGACTGGTAACTGTTATTATATGAAAATTCCACCAAATGAAGACAATCTTCCCATGATCCTCCGAAGTCCAAAACACATGCTCTGAGAAGATCTTCCAAAACTCGGTTGACTCTCTCTGTGTGACCATCTGTTTGGGGGTGATAAGCTGTACTCAAACACAACTCGATTCCCAAAACTTCCTGGAAGCTCTTCCAAAATCCACTGGTGAACAATGGGTCTCGATCTCTCACTATACTCTTCGGAATACCATGGAATCGAACTATCCACTTAACATACAACTCAGCCAATTTCGATGCAGTCCTAGTTGATCGAACAGGAATGAATCTTGCACTCTTAGTCAATCGATCTACGATGACCCAAATCCCTTCATTTCCTGCCCTGGTTCTAGGTAGACCATCGATAAAATCCATTGATATTTGTTCCCACTTCCATGTAGGAGCTTCTAATGGCTGAAGCAATCCACTTGGCTTCTTTTGTTCGGCTTTAACCAACTGGCAGTTCATACATTTGGAAATAAAACTTCCAACATCCTTCTTCATACCTTCCCGATAATAGGTTCTCTTCATATCCCGATACATCTTATTTCCACCTAGATGAATTGTCAACTTCGAGTGATGACTTTCCTTCAGAACTTCATCCCACAATTCGTCTATATCGGGAACAAATAGTCGCCCTTGCTTCCGAAGCCAACCCTCTCGATCGACTTCGAATCCTTTATCCTTCTCTGGGTCTGATCCAGATTCCAAATCTTGGATAATCTTGACAAGCTTATCGTCTCGCTTTTGGCTCTCGCCAATTCTTTCCACTAGAGTAGGTCTTATCGATAAGTTTGCCAATATTCCAGGTTCCAATTCACATCTAGACCTGAAGTCAAATCCAGCCAAATACTCAAGGCTCTTCCATTCTGAAAACATGGCTCCCAATCCTGCATGTCTTCGACTTAACGCATCTGCCACTGCGTTACCTTTTCCCGGAGTATAGGCTATACCAAAATCATATGATGCTAAAAACTCTAACCATCATTGCTGTCGAAGATTCAAATCCTTTTGGGAGAACAGATACTTCAACGACGTATGATCTGTAAACAACTTGAATCGAACTCCCAGTAGGTAATGTCTCCACATCTTCAAAGCAAATACAATCGCCGCTAACTCCAAATCATGAGTCGGATAATTCCTTTCATGCGGCTTCAGTTGTCGACTTGCATATGCAACAACTTTATCCTTTTGCATCAGCACTGCTCCAAGTCCAGTACCACATGCATCGGTGTAAACCACCATCTCATCATTTCCACTTGGAATAATCAAAACAGGAGCACTTGTCAGTCGCTCTTTCAGGATTCCGAAAGCTTGTTCACACTTAGCATCCCTGAACACTTGATTCTTTTTCGTCAATCCTGTTAACGATGCAGCTATCTTGGAAAAGTCTTTGATAAACCGACGGTAATATCCTGCTAATCCAAGAAAACTTCTCACATCAGATGTATTCTTAGGTCTAACCCAATCCTGGATCGCTACCACCTTGGCGGGATCAACCGCTATTCCATTTCCAGAGATAACATGGCCTAAGAACCTCACTTCGCTCTTCCAGAAGTGACACTTCGAAAACTTAGCCTTCAGCTGATGTTTCCGCAAGATTTCCAAAACAGCACGTAAGTGCGTCTTGTGCTCTTCTTCAGTTCTGGAATAAATCAGAATATCATCCACGAACACAAGTACGAACTTGTTCAACTGATCTCTGAACACTCTATTCATAAGATCCACAAAATATGCTGGTGCATTGGTCAATCCAAACGGCATCACCAGCCACTCAAAGAAACCGGATGGTGTCCTGAAAGCAGTCTTCGGCACACTATCCTTTGCCACTCTCAACTGGTGGAATCCCGTTGCCAAATCCATCTGAGAAAACACCTTAGCTTCGTGAAGCTGATCAAACAAGTCATCTATTCTCGGCAATGGATACTTGTTCTTCTTAGTCACTCTATTCAGCTCACGATAATCCACACACAACCTCAACGATCCATCCTCTTTGGTTGCAAAAACAACTGGTGCACCCCATTCGGACACACTACGCCGAATGAATCCTTTCTGTAAAAGGTCATCAACTTGCACCTTCAACTCTTGCTGTTCCCTAGGCGCCATTCGCCTAAGTGGCATCACAACAGGTCTGGCTCCTTCAACTAGGTCGATACGAAACTCGATCTCTCTATGCGGCGGTAACCCTTTAACCTCGTCAAAGACATCCCCAAATCCATTCACAATAGGCACCGATGACAGTCCATCCTGTGGAACAACCAGCGAATACATGAAGCTCATGAGGACGCCTTCCTCATGCTTGCATCGTATCACAACCTTTCGCCTCTCCACATTCTCGACTGTCACCTCAAGCCTCTCACAATCAACCTTTGTCGCATACTTCCTAAGCCAGTCTATACCCAAAATAATTATGAACCCTGCAAAGTTCAGAACAAAACAATCACAAACAAAAGAGCAATCATGACTCGATACAACTAGACCACGGTATACCATACACAAACAAGACGAACCCCCAACTGGATTAGTCACAACCAATGGTCTATCAACAATATCCGGTTCCAAACCCAACCGGCCCACAAGTTCATTACAAACAAAAGAATGCGACGCTTCAGTATCAAACAACACGCTAACTGGAACACCACAAATGGAAAGAGTACCTTGAACCACCACACTCTTTCCCTCCTCTTCAGCAGTAGGAGCTTTCAAAGATGATGCCACAGCCCCTAAAGCATAAGCTTGCACAATCTGCTTGTCCTTCCTCGGTTCTGGACAATTCCTCTTGATATGCCACGGTTTGTCACAGTTATGGCACTTCACCGGCACTCTCGGATTCTTGCAATCTCTAGAGAGATGACCCTTCTGCCGACAGTTGTAGCAGGTCACTTCACCCTTCGGCTTCTTCTGGCCATCCTTACCCTTCTGCCGTTGCTGCTTTCTCTTCTTGTTTCCACTTTGCTCCTTGGTCACAGCAACAACAGATCCTTATTTAGGAAACAAATTCTCATGCCTGAGAGCTTTCTCCACAATCTTCTCAAATGGGTCATCCAAATGATCCACCAACTGCCTCCCAAGATAACTGTCCAAGTTTTTCACAAACTTCTCATTCTTCTGATAGGGAGATTCAATATATGACCGAGCATACTTAGACAAAGCTTCAAACTCAGAAACATACTCAAGAACTGGTCTTCCACCTTGCTTGAGCTCCACAAACTTCTTAAACAGGACGGATTTCTGAGCTGTAGAAATGAACTTAGCTTCAAATCTGAATTGGAATTGCTTCCAAGTAATCTCTTCTTCCGGAGTATCAATGGTGATAGAGTTCCACCAATCAGAGGCTCTTCCCTGAAGCTGTCTTGATGCAAGCTTCCTCTTAGTTGCATCCTCAATTCCCAAATCACCAAAGATCCTTCTACAAGCATCTATCTATCTCTGGACTTCTATGGTTGATTCTGTCCCCAAGAAAACCTTTCCTCTAAGAGCAGTATAGTCCTTACACAACTTAGCAAAATCCACTGGTCTTGGGGCTTGAACTTGAACCCCAACATCTACTGATGGCCCTAGAGTTGGCATCCTTCTCATGATCGAAGCCATCATAGCCTCGAACATAGAAGCATAATCAGCAGCCCCCTCAACAGCACGGCCTCCCCTAGCAGCTGGTCTCCCTCTTCGACTCATGCCTAATATCTCAAAGAAATGATTAATATACCCTGGGAAACAACTGCATAATAAGTTCAAATCCTTCTAAGCTACTATATTATATATAGTAATCATCCATCAAAATTACAATTACGTCTCTCATACGTAGTTACGTCAGCGAGCGTTGGCTAAAATCGATTAACCAAAGCTCTGATACCAAATGTGACGACCGCCCATGACTCCCGCACCAAACAAGGAAATATTGCGCTGTAAAGAGTGCCAGGCCGCCATGGACAATCATCAAGGTAAGGTAAACACAGAATAATATATCGTATTACTCACAGCGCATGAATAAAATACAATAGAAAATATACATAGTGAAGCTCCATAGAACAGAATCTCATCAAATAAACTCATAATAGTTTGGTACAACAATCTGAAAAGTCAATACATCAAGCCTCACTACATATCACTAAGAGAATCATATAAGCAGCGGAACATCCAGTACATATAATAAGAAAACAATATGCAAAAGCCTCCAGCTCGTCTTCGTCATCAACAGCGTTGGTCACTAAGAACAGCACCTATCACCTGCTACCTAGTCTGCCCATCCCAAAACGGATGAACAGCCCAAAGTAATAAGAGTTGAACATAAAACCTTGAGTCAGACAAAAGTCCTAGTGAGCAGTAAATCAACTATCAAACATACCAAAAGAGCATAAAGGGTAAAAAGGAATAGGAACCCAACCATCCCACTCCACCTCTTTCTACAGTGATATCCCCCAGACACACTAAGCAGAAACAAACATAGCAAAGCAGACAATTTAAAGTAAAGCAATTATCACTCGAGTCAAGGTCGATGTTTTCCAAGTACAAACCCCCAAGGCCTAAACCAAGATCAGATAAGCACCCAGAAAGCATCGCTCTTGAGACCGAATGATGGTTCAACCAACATACAACATCCATGACTCTGGCTATCACTGTTATCATTGCCTCGATTTCACCGTTAATTGAATGACCGGCCCATTATTTCATCCGTCCGCCAAGGGCTAATGGTAACCCCGGTTCTAGACATAACTCCGCACGTCGTCGTGACCCGTGCCTAGGACTATCGAATCTGCCCAGAGTACTAACACGTCATCGTGACCCGTGCCTGGAACGTCATCATGACCCGTCCCAACGTACTCTTGCTTTGAGTATGCTAGAACCTTCAATAACGATGAAATCTCAGCCTTCTAGTCGTCCTCCTTGACGACTATTCACATACTAGCTCAAGCGCCTCTCGAGCCAACCATTATCCACAAACTCGGACCACATCACCGAGTTATCAACATGCTTGGAATGATCCCGTCTGGATTAAACCAAGGCTTTCTCATATCATGCTTTGCTTCATCGCATCATAGCAAAGTCTCATCTCAACATCATGCTTTGCCTCATCACATCATAGCAAAGTCCCGTCTCAACATCATGATCAAATCTATCCATATGAGCTTTATCATCCGCTTCATATGCCTCGAGCAGCTTTCCTTATTCAAGAGCCTTTCCACTTAGCTTTTGAATCATCTTCGACCAACTTGTCCAAATTCAATCACTAATCAACTAATCAATCAAATCAATCATTCATCCAAGTAATCAATCATTCAAATAAGATCTAAATAAACAGTTATAACAATAATGACAATTTCGTAATTAAAGAGTCCAAATCTAGCAAACATGAATTCTAAGTAATATCTTGATGAATGAACTAACATAGGTTAACATGTAATAAAATGGATATCAAAACTTCATGAACGATGGATCTACATGCACACTTAAGGAAAATGCATGAAATCACTATCTTTAACACACAAACAAGCTACCGATCCAATATACTCCTTTGGGTCCGTGTGAGAGATAACTACCACTCACCGAATAACCTAAACACCTCAAAACAACAAACTCCAGATCTGGACAGCAAAGGATCTAGCTTGATCCGACAAGGTTTCCCTTCAAATGATGAAATCTCTCTTTGAAGGATGGAGATCTTCAACTTTGGCTCTTGGATCTTCGATTTGATCTTCATTCTTGGATGGAAGAAAGAACTAGATTAGAGTGGAGAAAAGAAGTGAAGAAGTGTAGTAGTCGAGCACTAAAAATGGCAGCACTTCGTCACTTCAAAATCCGGATCCCAGAAATGAAGATAGGCACTTCTATTTATAGGCTGGAAATCCCTTAAGTCGGCCGTCCCCTTGAGTCGTCGCCGACCTAACGACTTACGACTCAAGAAATCCTACGACCTACCGACCTAACACAACACATGGTCTAACACAAACACGGCTCAACACTGCTGCCGATCTAACGCTAGAGACGACCTAGCAACTTAACTACATAGCCGACCCAACGACTCACAAATGTAGCCGACCTAACTACCTAACGACTTAGGACCAACCACTCACAAACCTATACATGACTTATAGCATGCACGACCTAACACGTGCACGCGACTTAACACTTAACCAATCTGGGTACGACCTAACCCTTGCCGACCTAACGACCTACCATAAGTCGTTCAACGACCTAACTCTAACACAGGTTGACCACTAGGTTGCTAACTCATTAACTCCTAGCCGTTACTCTTAAGTCGTCCCAACCGACCTAAACTACAACACGACATAGCTGACCTAAGCCACAACCTTTAAGTCGCTCAACCCTATAGGTCGCTCACTCCACTAAGTCGCTTGCTACCAGGTCGCTTAACTCCTTAAGCCGCTAACCACTAAGTCGGTGACCTTCCTTGGTCGGTCCATACTTAAGTCGGCCAATCTCTATAGGTCGTTCGCTTCTCTAAGTCGGTCAAACCTTAAGCCGTTACCCCTTAGGTCGGCTGAACTCTTAGATTGGACCATATCTTAAGTCGCTACAACTACTAGGTTTCTCTCTTCCTATAGGTAGGCCAAACTCCATAGGTCGGTCAAACTCTATAGGTCACTCCTCCGACCTAAGCACGATACAATCTAACTCTGGTTGACTGAAACAATACTAACGACCTGATGGCAACTATTCTACGATTTATCGACACGTAAAATACGGGTCGTTACAATTTGTAAGCCACTGATTTCGATAGAAATTGGGTTCCATCCCAAAAGAAAATTGAAAGAAAGATGAGAGTGCTATTATGAAGTTTTAACAAAATACTAGACACTTATCTTAAGATCTTGAAATCTTGATTCTCTAGATTCTTGAATCTTGAATCTCTAATCTTCATCTTGATGCTTGAGTCTTTATACTGATCAGTCTTCGATAATACTTGCATATACTTCCTATATATACATATATATATATGGAAATGTTAGTATATATTTTATAAAGTAAAGTATAATAACTATATAAGGTTGTTGTCATCAAAACATCATCAACTCAGTTCCTAACACATCCATCAAACAAAAATTGTGACGCCCCACCTCTATACCTACGCTAGCCAAGAACACTACGGTGTATTGCTATCAACTAGCATGGAGAATAAGGCTGTTGAGGAGTGACCATCCATGTAATTGCTTATCACACGGTGGCTATAAATAATCTTCGGAAACAAACATAGAAATAAGCATAACACAAATCAGTCACAGACATCCATATCACAAAGGCGGAAGAAGATATGAATATATAACTAACACATGAAAGTGTACATCAGAGTAGTGGTCAAAAGGATCCACGATAATGCAAAAGAATAGCAACACGTGCTATACAAAAGAATACAACTATGAGTCTATATCTCAAGTGTATACAACAAAAACTGCTAATCTAAATAGTTAGCCAAAAGTCAGAGTAGCAAATCACGGGAAGGGGTCAAGCAGAAGCACCTGTAACATCTCGGCCTAACCCGAGTATTATTTAAGAAAATAATAAATGGATCAGTCTAGCTATAAATATCAGATGACATGATATAAAATAAAAGATATGGCATAAACATAAAATATCCATACTGACATACTACTATAAGTATGCAAATGATGATCAACAGAAGATCAATCAATAAGAGATAAATCAATATCACAAGAATCTTCTCAAAGATCTAAAGAGGGCATCATACCCTAAACTTGTACTCATAACAAGTCAATGACATAAATTCCAGAAACCAACACAAGAAATCCAGAAATCACAGAAAAAGGGAAAGAGGCCTATCACATGATGGTCCGAAGACCATGGGGAGCTACCCCATATGGGTGAGTCGGAATCATCCAGATGAGGTCTAGCTAACCAAAAAGCAAAAAGGTATGTGTGAGTGGAATCACACAAATGGTGTCTAGCCTAACCTCGCAACAAAAAGGTATGTGTGAGTGGAATCACACAAATGGTGTCTAGACGAACCTCGCGGACAAAGAGATATGTGTGAGTCGGAATCACACCAACGAGGTCTAGTCTAACCTTGCAAACAAAGAGACACCGCACAATTGCTAGTCTAAATCATAAAATGATCGTCATGATCAACGAGGAGTGTCAATTACACTAAGCTAGTAAATATAAAAGTTTAGCTTCATGTCCCATAACCACTTGCTTAACTTAAATATTTACGAACAAACGGTAAATCTTCACTAGAAAATTGTCACAAGAGATTCAATCGAACAAGTCCAAGAATTAACCGACGAAGTAAATGCAAGCGTTTCATACCACTTGTTTTACTAAGCCATTTAATTAGATTTCTCATACGAATGAGGTAAGGGTTTGTATATGCTAGTAGATTGGAAATCGGTTTGAGAAAACGAGCTTTGTTATAAAATAGCGTTGAAATCATTTGAAGAAAGAGTTTTGATATTTACTACTAGTATAGAAAACCTTTATATTTTAAAGTGACAAATCATAGAAGTGATTGTAGAAACAATCAATCATAAAAATTCACATTCGAAGACGTGAATAAAATCTAAAGAAACCGATAAAGAATCCATCGAAATAGATATTCAAAAATCCACAAAATTGACCGAGAAGTCCAAGATAGTTTGTCTCGAAGAATGGTCAACTCAGCATCTCAACTAAGCAAGTTCTGTTGAATGTTTTTCAGATAAGATCCCCTACGGATGGGGGGTCCAGTGGGGGTGGCAACCCCCCAAGGTGGGGGTGCGGGGGCAACGCCCCTGCTATGGGGTTCGACCTGCCCGGTCAGGTCGCGGGGGTCCGGGGGCAACGCTCCGTCCAAAATGGTACGACCTAGTGAAGACCAAAGGGAGGTTGGGATCGAGCGACTTAAAATAGGCGAACGACCTAGGAGTTTTAAGGCCCAACGACCTAACGGGTTACAAGGCCGTGCGACCTAAAGGTTATAAGGTCATGCGACCTAAGGTGTTAACGAGTTAAGGGGAATAGGCAAGCAAGGCCTAACGACCTAACTATTCGCGACCTAAGTGCACGACCTAATGTGGTCAACGATCTATAGGGAGAAGATATCACACGACCTAGTGAGGTACACGGTCCAACGACCTAACGGTTTAAAATAGGAGAGCGACCTAGGGGGTATACGACCTAAGGTCTTACGACCTAACGACCTATGGTCTAAACAAGGTCACGCGACCTAAGGCCAGCAACGACCTAATGTGGGACGACCTAAGGTCCAGTGACCTATCGGTACTTAAGGAGGTCCAACGACCTAAGGTCATACGACCTAAAGACCCGCGACCTAAGGATCGAACGACCTAAATGGTCCAACGACCTAGCAATAAACAAGGCCGAGCGACCTAAGGGTAACCGCGACCTAGAGGTCAAGCGACCTAGGGACGAAATGGCCAGAGGATATAGGCGAGCGACCTACGACCTAACTCCCCACGACCTACGACCCAACTCCCCACGACCTACGACTTAGCGACCTAACTCCGAACCACAATTTGAGCCAGTGCGACCTAAGTGCAGAAAATCACCAAAAACACTAAAAATTGGAGTTTTTCGCCAATCCAATCCAAACCAAAAGCAAATGTGCATGCAAAAGTGATAGGGAATCATTCCCAACAGTCCAATATAGTTATAGACTAGATTTGTGAGATAAAAATCTCACCTTTGCACCAAATTTATGAAGAAAAGCTTGAAAGCAATGGAGAAGTAATCACAAGCTTGAATCCAATATCTTCTTCTTGAGTTTGGAATTGAATGTTGGATTTGCAAGAGAATTTGAGCTTGGAATATTAATTTCCCCTTCCACTCACCATTAATGCTAAAGCTTGGTTGTTTGGAAATTTATGTAGAGTGAGGAGAAGGAGAGAAGTGGGTTTGAGTTATAATGGCTAATCTAGCCCAAAGTCCAAAGCGGGAAAAGTAAGTGAAATTCCACTGACTCCAAACCTATCAATGTTTATACTTAAAAAAAAATTAAACGGCATTTCGAACTCAATGGAAGTGGTCTCAAGTCCTAATTTGACTATTTGCAAAAAGTAGCTTTTCGGACCAATATCCGATTAACGACAAAATATTTAAATAAAATATTTAAATATAAAATCGATAAATATGCGGGTTGTTACAAAAATAATTTTCCCAAATTATTTATTAATCTCAAAATATCTTCACAAGATATATTTTCTCTTTTCAACCCTTTGAAAATAGTTTCAAACCATCTTCCTTCTCATGAAATAAATCCCCAAATATTTATTTCCACTAAAAACACCAAGAACTAGAACTTTAGATTTTTAAAATAATTTAAAACACTTTATTATAAAATATCCTTTAAGACATTCAAGAGAAGAACTACTTTAATACTTGTTCAAAAATACCTACTTTAAGAATATTTAAAATAAAGCTACTTTATCAAATATAAAACTAAATTTCCTCTCTTTTAAATCATATTACCAAGTCACCTTTAAATAATTACTACTAAGATACATTTGAAAAATACTTACTTTAAAATTTCAGACATTTAAAATAATAGATTTTCTAAATCATACTTTTAAAACAACTTTAAAACTTTTAACTTATACTTAAAATTTTGTTTTGAAACGTACTTGGCTATCTAGGAAATACGCTTTTCTTTCACATCTTTTAAATAAACCACTATTTATTTTGAAACAAATTTACATTCCTTCCTAAATCCCACCGTGAATTTATATTTTCAAAATATCCACCGATATTTTATTTCACTTTATAAACTCAGTTTATAAGTTTCATAGACTCGCCTCCCTTTTAAAATCCCAGTTCAAACACTAAATCAATTTCTAAATTGATTTCCAAATTACTCCATTTTGACATAAATTCCTTTACTTCTCAATTTATTCAAAACCCATTAACTTCAGATTTTATCCCTTAATTATGATTTCAACTGAAATTACAAATTTCATATTTTCCCAAATTCCTTCTTTACCCTTTCATCTAATTTTTAAACATTGAATTGTTTAAAAAAATCCTCCATAATATCACTTGATTTTTAAAATTCATTACTACTCTGTTTATTCAAAATCCCCTTTCCCATATTCGAAATTTATTCATTAAAATTTAAAAACTGATTTTATTATTTCCAATTTATCCTTAAATTTATTCAAATTCTCTATAATTATTTTACTTACAAATTCTCTTCTTTATTTTCTTTTCAAAAATCTAATTCTATAGATTTGTTAACTCAGTGTACCGAAATATATTCAAGCAACCCATAGCATTTAATATCTCAATTGCCAGTATAATTCATCACATAATATCAAATAACCATAACACAAAATATTCAAACAAATCTAAATATTTGAGGAATCCAGTTGGATCCCTCCAACCTGTTTTCCTGCATCCACAGATGTTAGCACAATAAAAAATACCAATTCCACTTCAAGGTGGAATATCGCGATATATGAGATTAATATAATATCATCCGCTATTATGCGACGTATAGGGTCTCATCCGCTATATAACACGGGAAATCAATCACTCCAATATATTCTATATACTACTATATAGTATACCACATCCAATCAATTAAATCATTCAACCAAATATTGAAATTTAACCATTTATGTTTAAATTAAACCCAAATGAGTGAGATTAACTCACCTTTGATTTTTTTGATTTGCAATCCTATCTACCTTGCCTTGTTTCTTCATGATTTTGGACCTTGTATAAATATTATATGGTCTATTAATATTTGAACTAATCCAAAAATAAATTATCATTTAATAAATTTTATTAACTAATATTAATTGCTAATTAACTATCCTAGTTTACACTTTTTTTTGAATAAGTACATATATAATTATTACCAGAACTTATTTTTGCAGTCAGACCTATATTTTTTTTCAACAAGTATATAAGATGTAATATCCCAGAATTTCCAGGAGTTTAAAATGTTGATAATCTCTTAATTTAAATTATCTGAATTGATAAAATTGTTATTTTCACAGATAAATTAACCAAGTAATATTTTAATTATTGTTATAAATTGGTTATATAATAAGAATAATTATTTTATTGTGTAAATAAATTCTAGATTGATTTATTGTTTTTAAAATTTATAAGTGTGTTTAAAATGCATTTATATCTGTATATTTAGATTTGTGTAATTTAAATTGATTTTAAAATAGGATATATTATTTGAAAATAATAATAAGCTTATTTTAAATAGTTGTTTATATTCATTTAAATTTATTTTAGTTTTGGTTTTTAAATTGGACTTTGAAATGAATATAAAATTTGAATTCAAAGACATATATGTATCTTCAAATAAAATAATATATATATATATAATTTGGTTTTAATATATAGATAATGTTTTTAATTTAAATAAGATTTGTTCTATATAAATTTGATTTGTATGTGTTTAATAAAATAAATGAAAGGCTTTTGAAATAACATTTTAAAGTAAGGTTGAAATGTTGTATAATTTTATTTAAATTATATTTAGTTGCATTTCTTTTTAAAGATTGTATTTTTAGATTTAGCAACCTTTGTAAATGTGTAAGTGTATTTTTTTTTATTTAAGAAACACATTAGTAATTAGGAGAATAATTTTAAAAAGATTTTAAATTTCTTTATAATTAAAAATAAACTTAATAGTGACAAATGTTTAACTCTAAAACACCTTGATAACAAGTGTCAAGCCATTTGTGTAAATAGAGACAAGTGTCCTTTGTTTTTCTAATTTCTTTTTAATTTATTAAATCTGAAATTTTATTCTATAAAAACCCTCTTTATCATTTTCTCAAACCTTTGTTCATTTCTAAAAGAAAATCCTCAAAATTTAAATCTAAATCCTGAAGCACTCCTCTACTCAAACACTTTCAGAAAATCAAAAAAAAAAAACCTGCAGTGTCCTCAAATGAAAACCCTCTTCAATTCAATGTCTACTTCAAATGTTTCAAAGTCTGTAGCTTTTTCAAACTACAATCTGGAATCTGTAAATTGTTCATATGCATGTAACACTGAAGCACTTCAGTAAAAGAAAAGTCTGTAGATTCAAAATCAAAGATCTGCATCTAATTTCTCAAACTCATGTATCTGCCTCAAATATTCAAATGCATGCAAAGTTCCAGTTTTAAAAAGCTTCAAACTTAAGTGTCTGCACCAAATATTCAAATGCATGCAAGAAAATCTGATCAAGGCTTCAGTTTCTTAAGTTCAATCTCAAATGTTTCCCATTTTTTCAAATGCAAACATGAGGCATCTCTGTTTCAATGGCTTCAACTTCAAGTTCAAATTCTTTTGCAATTTCCAGTCATATTCAAAACCACTGCATTCCTTAGTAAGGTGAGTAAACATTTTACTAAGCTAAGTAGTTAAGTATCTGTTGCATTTGTGATGTGGTTTATTTTACATGTATATATGTTGCCTCTATATAGATATAGATATGCAATATGTTTGTTCTGTTTTTTTTTAACTATGCATGATAACATTTATTTTCTCTGTTATACTTACTGCAGAATTAAGTTAACATCCAATCTTCAAGCTATTTTGTTTAATCAACTATTAGAACATTGATTCAAAACAAAATAGTAATTTAAGCATAAACTAACAACTAAAAAAATAGAACAAAGTCTCTGGTTTGAGATGTACCAGGAAATCAAAAATGCTATAAACAGTTTATTAAAAAAAATGTTGAAATCAAATGATAAAATTTGATGAGATAACTATATGATTTAGATTTGCTTTTGAAAGCATGAAATTTGGAAAGAAGTTTATAATTTTTAAAATTGTAGTGAGGGAGTATTTGGGGGTTTTCTGCAAATTGAGTTTTGCCCTTTAACTAATGATCCTTGCATTTGGATGGCTTGAAAATCTTCATGGAGTTAGTGTAAACATCTGTGAGTATAGGAAAAATAGTAGAAGAATTTTTAAATCACTTTGATGTTTGAATTTGTCAGAAAATTTAATTTAAACCTAGTTTAGAAGCGGTCTAGAAAATTGATTGCTGCAACCTCACTATTGCATCGAGTTGAATGAAAATTGGAGGGAAGGAAGCTTGGTGGGTCGATGGACTATGGCCGGAGTTGTAGCATTTGTTGATGATCGGCGGCGACGATTTTTGGGTTTTCTGGTGAGGGGTTTTTGAGTTCAGTCACCTGATGAACTCGATTGTGATTCAAAGCTTGAAGTGTCGTTCTGTTGGTCGTAGGGGCTTGCGAGGGGCTAGGGTGATTTGCCGGAGGTGTTGCCGTTGACTGGAGAAGGTCGGGCTACGGTGCAGGTTGCACGGTGGGGATGGTGGTGTCAGTTGTTTTGGGTTTTGCTTTGGAGTTGGATACTGGGTAAAGTTAGGGTAATAAGGGAGTAGGACTCGGGGGAAACTCGTGCATTTTTGATCGTGGCTCGGGTTTATACTCGTGTGATCTAGGTAATGATGTGCTGTGTTAAACTGTTAGTTTAACAGTTTTGAGTTTTTAGATTAAAACAGTTTTTTTTTAGGATTTAAAATCCATGTGCTTTGTTCCTAGTAAATAAAGGGTAAACCCGAACTAAAGTGTTAGCAAAATTTTCAAAAATTAATGAATAAGTTTAAAACATTAAATAGTTTAAATCAAAGTAAAATTCTTGTTTATGAAATTGAATTGTTTTGTAAATGAAATTTATATGATTTGTTTAAATGTTTTTAGCTAATGTTGTTTCAAACTTATTTTGGAAATAATAAAGTAAATTTATAATTGTTTTTATTGATTAACAAATAAAGTTTAAGATAATATATTAACTTGGAATTAGATTTGTTAATTAATAATTAAGGGAAGTAATTAATGACTTCTTATAATTTAATTTAATTAAGGAATTAAGTTAAATAAAGGTTTCCAGATTTATTTAAGATAATATTTTATCTTAAATAATAATTAAGTATTAATAATTTGTAATTAGTTGATTAATTAAAGAATTTTAAGTTAATTCATTTATTTAATTATTATTAAAAAAATGGATTAATTAAGTAATTAATTAAGTATAATTATTTATTTAATTAACTATTAATTAAGATGATAATTTAAATAATGTCTAATGTTTAATTAAATTGTAATTACTTATTTATTTAAGTAATTAAGGATTAATTTAAATAGTAATTAATTAATACTTAATAAAGGTTTTATTAAGTTTTAATTAGGTTTTCTTAATTAATAATTAAAGGATTATTAAAAGATAATGCTAGTTAATTAAGAATTAATTAAATATTTTTTTTAAGGTTAATTAATTTTAATTAAGGATTAATTAATTACATTTATGGATTAATTAATTGGTAATTAAGATTGTTAATTAATAATTAAGTTTATTAATTAATAAGACTTGATTAATTAGTTAATTAAATTTAATTAATTAATTATAAAAGTAATTAGTGATTAATTACTTTGTATTAAAGGATTGATTAATAATTAAGGTTTATTAATTAATAGTTGGAGATAATTAATCTGTTAATTGAAGATCAATTTGGGTTAATGAGTAATTAAGGAATGAATTACTCAATTTTGTTTTATGAGATGAGTGAAATCAAGTAAGTTAATTAATTGGTTAATTGATTAAATATAAACACTTGATTAAGGATTAAGTATGTTTACTTAATAAGTTTAGGTAAGGCTAATTTCTTAAGATAAGTAATTGATTAATTACAGAGGTAATTGAGTTGGGTAAATTACTGATTTGGGAAGTAAATTTTAAATGAATAATTACTTGTTAAAGTAATTAAAGGTTTATTACTTGGGTAATAAATCAAAGGATTTATAAGTAATTAAGAAGTAAATAAGAATAATTAATTACTGTATTTAAGTTTAAGCAATTAATCTAAGCATGATTAAATTAATTAAGGTTCATTAATTGATAAGGTTAATGAAAATAATTAAGGACTGATTACTTTATTTAGAGTTGATTAATCAAGGTTGATTAGGATTAATTAATTGATTTAACTAATGTTTATTTAAGCAAGATTTATTGTGATGAAGGTAATTAATTTAATTAATTTTAAATTAATTAAGAAGTAATTAATTTAATTCACTTTAAATTAATTAGTGATAGAGATAGTTAATTTAATTCATTTTAAATTAATTATGTTATGATATGAGTAAATCGTTGCTTATGAATGAATGGATGACATTGATTGTCTTGGATGCTTTGTGATCTCAGTAATGAGATAAGTATGGTTGTGTGATATGAATGCTTGATTGCATTGTGATGATTACATAGATTATCAATTGGGATGTTGATATATGGATTATCTATTATGATATTGATAATGTGGATTACCTGTTATTTGATAATGTTGATTATCAATTGTGGCCTGTGAATTATCTATTCTGTGTATATATAGATAGTTGAATTTAATTGTTTTAAAACCTTTAAAACAACTTGAACCTAAAAGACACGCTTTGGATTTCGATGAGACCTGGATCGGGTTTCCATATTTGGATATCCGAAAACCACATCGATTCCAAATAACGTTAGGTCGTGAGTCAAATTGGAGCTTTGTGAAGACTCGAGGTGTAAGGGTAAGTCAGTATAACTCTGTGGGTGATTCCGTAATGAGTTGACGGAATAGACCTTATAGATTCGAAATGGTGATTTAGAGTGCAAGGGTTATTGTTGTTAACTCTGAGGGTGATTCCAAAATGAGTGTAACGAGATAATGCCTTCGGTTTCGTTCGAACCTGGAACGAACTTGTATGGATTGAATGCTTTCAGCACATCGTCAGGTAGACGATGAGCATTCTAAGTGATATGTCCTATAAAGGTAATCGTAGCCCCAAGCCTCATCAACTGGGAATGGCTAAAACAGGGGAGGTGCAGCAAAGCTTCGTGGGTCGCACCCACTGGAGAGTAAGATTTACTCCTGTCTAGAGGTCCCTTTTATTTCGGCTGTGTGGACGGTTGAATAGCTACAACCGTCGGGGTTATCTTATTCGGAACTGTTCAGTAAGGAACGGGTCCGGCTTTGTGTTGCAGAGGAGTTAGGGTGGCTCCTCGGTACGGTGATCTAGGCCACGTACTGTGACGGGCGGTACCCCAGTAGCCCTGCCATTGTATGGAATCCAAAATCCAATAAGTGCTAACGGTTTTGATTGTATTACCCACTTTTGTGGCTAGTAGCTGGAATTTAATAAATGTAACAATTTCGGCTATTTCTTATTTACTTGAAAACCCTAGACGCTATTATAATATCATAGAATTTCCTATCAAATGTTTTGGTTAGCGTAAGGTAAAAACTTTTCCATGTTTATGTGTGGGAAGTCTTACGTGATACCTTTTCTTTCAAAAGGTTTTTAAAAGTTAAGCAACTTTAACCCGTTTACTCACACCAGACCCATGTCTGACCCGGAGTTTATTTTTGTTTTTCATAAACTCTTGGGTGCTCAAATTTTTACGAGTAGCCAAGGGAATTCAGGTTAGGATTTTAAGTTGGCTTGACGAATTCTGAAGGAGAAATGGAGCAGGAGGCTTCTGCGTATAACTATAGAGTATTCCGCTGTGTGTTCTCTGAGTTGTTGCCTTTGTATTGTATTGAGTTGTATAACTAGACAGGTGTTTATAACTGTCTAGTATGAGTTGATTATGCTGTGTATCTCTGTTGTATATGATACTATGTAAAGTATTGTGTGATTAATATAATTTATTCATTCCGCTGTGTAGATTCTGATGTGTTGTTTCTTTCTTCTCTTCTTTCTATTCTATTTTCTATCCCTTTCTTTCTTATAGATGATGCGGTTTTCCGGAAGTGGAAAGTCGGGTCGTTGCATTTGGTATCAGAGCATTAGGCTGAGTGAATACCTAGGCTCTGTAGTGGTGTCTTTCTTGAGAGAGCGTACTTGTAATTTTTATATATAACTATATATATATATATATATATATATATATATTTCTACCAATCCATTGGGTTACCTGTTCGGGTTTTCCAATATAAGTTATAGAGGTAGATGGGGTAGTAGTGTGTGTAACACGACTACCATTGGTTGGAGTCTGAATGTTTGAGGTTGGAAGTGTATTTGTCGAGACTGTAGACCTAATACCGTCTCGAGTAATCTTTGTATTTGGAGTAAGGACTTCATTTGATCTCTGAAGGAAACCTGTTAAGGTTCGGGGTTCATCTTTGAAGTGTAAGTTTGGTTGCGCTCGTGTGAGCGGATTTTTGAGAGTTTGGATCCGTTGGTTGGGCAGAAGCGAGTAATGGTATTTTGATACCTCAGGGAGTAGTAGCTGCGTGATGAGATGCAGTGATTATGGATGTCTCTGAAGACGTTTTCTTTCGGAGCAAGTTTAAGGAAGTATGTTTGCTTTGGGTTGTAGCTGAGTTCAGCAAGATGTATGTGTTTATTTGGAGGTCCGAGTTTCTCGGAGAGCTTTGTTTTGGAAGTCTTTGGCATCTGTGCTAGCGGTGTAGCTCGGGAATGTTCTGTGTTTCAGCAGGAAGATCTTTTTGGCATTTCCTGGAGGTGGATTCAGAAGCAGCAGTGAGGATCTGTTTCTTCGATGGATTAGTTGGTTAAGGATAAACTGTTCTGATTAGTGGAAAGAGAACAGTATCTTGGATATTGGATTGGTTGATCGCAAAAGTGACTTGCGATAGTTGGTGATTATCTTAGATAGTTTTTGCCTGGATTTGTGGCATCTCTAGAGGATGTAGGAGTTATGGAGTTGCTGAAGATTTTTCATGGATATATCTTCAAGAAAGTTAGAGTTTTGCCGCATTGGAGTTTGAGTTCTGAATCGACTTGATGTCAAGAGTGATACCGGTGATTCAGTTGGGTAGAAGGTTGTCTCCTAGGTTGGTGGCTTGGTGAAGCAGCTCTGTATTTCTTGGAACTCCTGTTGAATCTTATTTTCGAGATGTGATGTTTAGTCTGTGCCTGTATTCTTCTACGGTATTTTCATCTGCTCTAGATCAGAGTTGTGCAGCGGAAGCAAGGTGGCTGTTGTTCTTGAGTAGAAGCAACTGGAAATTACAGTATTTTGGTTTAGTGAGTTTCTACTGGAATTTTTCAGAATCTGAGGCAAGTTGACGAGTGATTCTGTTCTGTCTTTTCTAGATAGGAAAAGTTGTTTTCTACTGTTGATAGTAGAGTTTGGTTTGATTTTTGGGTTGATCTTGTGAGGATCAGTTGTTGAGTTGTGTTGATCCAGTTTGTTTGTAGAAGCATCAACGAAGATTGAGCTGATCGGGAAGGATCTGTTGGCAGCCCGGATCATCTGGGAAGTTTTGAGGTTAAGTAACAGAAGAATTTGGAATTCGAAGTTGGAGACTTCGATGTTATTGAGATTTTTCTCTGGTAAAGGGAGCAATGAGATTTGAGGTGAGCTCCGTAGTATATTGGATTCTTCTGAGTTTTGTAGGATCAGTGTTTTGGATTGAAGAGTTGAATTGCCAGTTTGAAAGACTGGAATTCAAGATATTTCGCGTGTCTCTGAGGGAGTACGTGTTTTGATCATCACTGGTTTTGAGACCAGTAATTCTGTGTAGGTTTAGCTGTTGATCAGACTTGTTTATGGTCCGGTATCTTGGGTAGATTATAGATCTAGCTGAGTGAGAACTCAGTAGCTTATAAGTATAGCTAGTTTGGATTTAGTAGAGCGAGTATCCCTGTGTCTGTACTGGGGAGACTCAAGATAATTTTAGGAAGTTTATTCGGATCTGTGTCCGGATAACTGATGTTATTTATTTGAATTGGTTGTTTGGATGAAATTGTTTGTTTGATTGATAGTGTATGGCTGTTATGAATGTTTGAATTGGTTGAAATAAAATAAAACTTTGGATTATCTTTGTTTTAAATTTCGAGGACGAAATTCTGTTAAGGGGGGAGGATTGTAATATCCCGGAATTTCCAGGAGTTTAAAATGCTGATAATCTCTTAATTTAAATTATCTGAATTGATAAAATTGTTATTTTCACAGATAAATTAACCAAGTAATATTTTAATTATTGTTATAAATTGGTTTTATAATAAGAATAATTATTTTATTGTGTAAATAAATTCTAGATTGATTTATTGTTTTTAAAATTTATAAGTGTGTTTAAAATGCATTTATATCTGTATATTTAGATTTGTGTAATTTAAATTGATTTTAAAATAGGATATATTATTTGAAAATAATAATAAGCTTATTTTAAATAGTTGTTTATATTCATTTAAATTTATTTTAGTTTTGGTTTTTAAATTGGACTTTGAAATGAATATAAAATTTGAATTCAAAGATATATATGTATCTTCAAATAAAATAATATATATATATATATAATTTGGTTTTAATATATAGATAATGTTTTTAATTTAAATAAGATTTGTTCTATATAAATTTGATTTGTATGTGTTTAATAAAATAAATGAAAGGCTTTTGAAATAACATTTTGCAGTAAGGTTGAAATGTTGTATAATTTTATTTAAATTATATTTAGTTGCATTTCTTTTTAAAGATTGTATTTTTAGATTTAGCTACCTTTGTAAATGTGTAGGTGTATTTTTTTTATTTAAGAAACACATTAGTAATTAGGAGAATAATTTTAAAAAGCTTTTAAATTTCTTTATAATTAAAAATAAACTTAATAGTGACAAATGTTTAACTCTAAAACACCTTGATAACAAGTGTTAAGCCATTTGTGTAAATAGAGACAAGTGTCCTTTGTTTTTCTAATTTCTTTTTAATTTATTAAATCTGAAATTTTATTCTATAAAAACCCTCTTTATCATTTTCTCAAACCTTTGTTCATTTCTAAAAGAAAATCCTCAAAATTTAAATCTAAATCCTGAAGCACTCCTCTACTCAAACACTTTCAGAAAATCAAAAAAAAGAGCCTGCAGTGTCCTCAAATCAAAACCCTCTTCAATTCAATGTCTACTTCAAATTTTTCAAAGTCTGTAGCTTTTTCAAACTACAATCTGGAATCCGTAAATTTTTCATATGCATGTAACACTGAAGCAATTCAGTAAAACAAAAGTCTGCAAATTCAAAATCAAAGATCTGCATCTAATTTCTCAAACTCATGTATCTGCCTCAAATATTCAAATGCATGCAAAGTTCCAGTTTTAAAAAGCTTCAAACTTAAGTGTCTGCACCAAATATTCAAATGTATTTAAGAAAATCTGATCAAGGCTTCATTTTCTTAAGTTCAAGCTCAAATGTTTCCCAGTTTTTCAAATACAAACATGAGGCATCTCTGTTTCAATGGCTTCAACTTCAAGTTCAAATTTTTTTGCAATTTCCAGTCATCTTCAAAACCACTGCATTCCTTAATAAGGTGAGTAAACATTTTACTAAGACTAAGTAGTTAAGTATCTGTTGCATTTGTGATGTGGTTTATTTTACATGTATATATGTTGCCTCTGTGTAATATAGATATGCAATATGTTTGTTTTATTTTTTTTAACTATGCATGATAACATTTATTTTCTCTGTTATACTTACTGCAGAATTAAGTTGACATCCAAACTTCAAGCTATTTTGTTTAATCAACTATTAGAACATTGATTGAAAAACAAATAGTAATTTAAGCATAAACTAATAACTAAAAAAAAATAGAACAAAGTCTCTGGTTTGAGATGTACCAGGAAATCAAAAATGCTATAAACAGTTTATTAAAAAAAATGTTGAAATCAAATGATAAAATTTGATGAGATAACTATATGATTTAGATTTGCTTTTGAAAGCATGAAATTTGGAAAGAAGTTTATAATTTTTAAAATTGTAGTGAGGGAGTATTTGGGGGTTTTCTGCAAATTGAGTTTTTCCCTTTAACTAATGATCCTTGCATTTGGATGGCTTGAAAATCTTCATGGAGTTAGTGTAAACATCTGTGAGTATAGGAAAAATAGTAGAAGAATTTTTAAATCACTTTGATGTTTGAATTTGTCAGAAAATTTAATTTAAACCTAGTTTAGAAGCGGTCTGGAAAATTGATTACTGCAACCTCATTGTTGCATCGAGTTGAATGAAAATTGGAGGGAAGGAAGCTTGGTGGGTCGATGGACTATGGCCGGAGTTGTAGCATTTGTTGATGATCGGCGGCGACGATTTTTGGGTTTTCTGGTGAGGGGTTTTTGAGTTCAGTCACCTGATGAACTCGATTGTGATTCAAAGCTTGAAGTGTCCTTCTGTTGGTCGTAGGGGCTTGCGAGGGGCTAGGGTGATTTACTGGATGTGTTGCCGTTGACTGGAGAAGGTCGGGCTACGGTGCAGGTTGCATGGTGGGATGGTGGTGTCAGTTGTTTTGGGTTTTGCTTTGGAGTTGGATACTGGGTAAAGTTAGGGTAATAAGGGAGTAGGACTCGGGGGAAACTCGTGCATTTTTGATCGTGGCTCGGGTTTATACTCGTGTGATCTGGGTAATGATGTGCTGTGTTAAACTGTTAGTTTAACAGTTTTGAGTTTTTAGATTAAAACAGTTTATTTTTAGGATTTAAAATCCATGTGCTTTGTTCCTAGTAAATAAAGGGTAAACCCGAACTAAAGTGTTAACAAAATTTTCAAAAATTAATGAATAAGTTTAAAACTTTGAATAGTTTAAGTCAAAGTAAAATTCTTGTTTATGAAATTGAATTGTTTTATAAATGAAATTTATATGATTTGTTTAAATGTTTTTAGCTAATGTTGTTTCAAACTTATTTTGGAAATAATAAAGTAAATTTATAATTGTTTTTATTGATTAACAAATAAAGTTTAAGATAACATATTAACTTGGAATTAGATTTGTTAATTAATAATTAAGGGAAGTAACTAATGACTTCTTATAATTTAATTTAATTAAGGAATTAAGTTAAATAAAGGTTTTAAGATTTATTTAAGATAATATTTTATCTTAAATAATAATTAAGTATTAATAATTTGTAATTAGTTGATTAATTAAAGAATTTTATGTTAATTCACTTATTTAATTATTATTAAAAAAATGGATTAATTAAGTAATTAATTAAGTATAATTATTTATTTAATTAACTATTAATTAAGATGATAATTTAATTAATGTCTAATGTTTAATTAAATTGTAATTTCTTATTTATTTATGTAATTAAGGATTAATTTAAATAGTAATTAATTAATACTTAATAAAGGTTTTATTAAGTTTTAGTTGGGTTTTGTTAATTAATAATTAAAGGATTATTAAAAGATAATGCTAGTTAATTAAGAATTAGTTAAATATTTTTATTTAAGGTTAATTAATTTTAATTAAGGATTAATTAATTACATTTATGGATTAATTAATTGGTAATTAAGATTGTTAATTAATAATTAAGTTTATTAATTAATAAGAGTTGATTAATTAGTTAATTAAATTTAATTAATTAATTATAAAAGTAATTAGTGATTAATTACTTTGTATTAAAGGATTGATTAATAATTAAGGTTTATTAATTAATAGTTGGAGATAATTAATCTGTGAAATCAAGTAAGTTAATTAATTGGTTAATTGATTAAATATAAACACTTGATTAAGGATTAAGTATGTTTACTTAATAAGTTTAGGTAAGGCTAATTTCTTAAGATAAGTAATTGATTAATTACAGAGGTAATTGAGTTGGGTAAATTACTGATTTGGGAAGTAAATTTTAAATGAATAATTACTTGTTAAAGTAATTAAAGGTTTATTACTTGGGTAATAAATCAAAGGATTTATAAGTAATTAAGAAGTAATTAAGAATAATTAATTACTGTATTTAAGTTTAAGCAATTAATCTAAGCATGATTAAATTAATTAAGGTTCATTAATTGATAAGGTTAATGAAAATAATTAAGGATTGATTACTTTATTTAGAGTTGATTAATCAAGGTTGATTAGGATTAATTAATTGATTTAACTAATGTTTATTTAAGCAAGATTTATTGTGATGAAGGTAATTAATTTAATTAATTTTAAATTAATTAAGAAGTAATTAATTTAATTTACTTTAAATTAATTAGTGATAGAGATAGTTAATTTAATTCATTATAAATTAATTATGTTATGATATGAGTAAATCGTTGCTTATGAATGAATGGATGACATTGATTGTCTTGGATGCTTTGTGATCTCAGTAATGAGATAAGTATGGTTGTGTGATATGAATGCTTGATTGCATTGTGATGATTACATAGATTATCGATTGGGATGTTGATATATGGATTATCCATTATGATTTTGATAATGTTGATTATCAATTGTGGCCTGTGAATTATCTATTCTGTGTATATATAGATAGTTGAATTTAATTGTTTTAAAACCTTTAAAACAACTTGAACCTAAAAGACACGCTTTGGATTTCGATGAGACCAGGATCGGGTTTCCATATTTGGATATCCGAAAACCACATCGATTCCAAATAACGTTAGGTCGTGAGTCAAATTGGAGCTTTGTGAAGACTCGAGGTGTAAGGGCTATACGTCAATATAACTCTGTGGGTGATTCCGTAATGAGTTGACGGAATAGACCTTATAGATTCGAAATGGTTATTTAGAGTGCAAGGGTTATTGTCGTTAACTCTGAGGGTGATTCCAAAATGAGTGTAACGAGATAATGCCTTCGGTTTCGTTCGAACCCGGAACGAACTTGTATGGATTGAATGCTTTCAGCACATCGTCAGGTAGACGATGAGCATTCTAAGTGATATGTCCTATAAAGGTAATCGTAGCCTGTGAAGCCCCACCTCTATACCCACGCTAGCCAAGGACACTACAAGGTAATGTCGTCAACTAACGCGGAGAATAAGGCTGGTTGGGAGCGACCATCTATAGCTTTGCTCTAACTATCTATTGAATACATCGACAATAAACATACCAAGCAGGTCGACATACCCAATGAATACTTAAAACAAAACCATAGGTGGTTGAAGGATCTATCAGAACAGAATATGACAACTCAAATGTAATATACATCACAGAACAGTAAACCATCATATACACATATACTGATACATAGCAGAGTGTACAAAATAATATATGTCAAGTGGTATAGCAAACCACAATATACAGACGGGTTCACAAGAATACATATCAAAGTTACAACATATAAGGACTACAAGAAAGCTAAGACAAAAGGAAACTAGCGGAATAGTCCATGCGGAAGCAAAAGAGGCTAAGTCTAAAGCACCTAACCGGAAACATCTCGGTCTGACCCGAGTATAAAATACCCGGGTCAGTCTAGCTAAACAAATCAGTTAGATAAACTGAACAATCATAAACCTGCAAGGTTACAAAGTATAACAAATATCTCTAAAGGAGATAACAAAATCATCAACAAAAGATGAATCATATAGAACAAGCCTCATATCATCGGCAACAGATGGAAACAAAGGATACAAATATCCCAAATCAAGCCAAAAAGGCAAATAACAAATACCAATAAGGTATACAAGTTCCACAAGGTAAACGCTACGCATCATGCGGCTCATAATGACCAACACCGAAGGGCGATACCAAGGGAATATACATATGAATGAAACATCAGAAAATTGCTCGAGCTCAGTACTGTACAAATAAGGATCCATGAGCCCGAAGGCTCCAAACCCAAATATCACCCATGAGGCACATAAGGCCAACATCAAAGCGATACTATATAGGGCAACAAACCCGAAGGCACACACCCGAAGGTACAAACCCGAAGGCCACATACCCTAAGGCAACATACCCAAAGGCAACAAACCCAAATCACTCATGCAGCACATAAGGCCAACATCGGAGCGATACTTTATAGGGCAACAAACCGTAGTGGTGAAGGTCAGAGACCCAGTACTGGACACCACTAACTGGCGGAATGTGTCACAACTCTCGAAGAGGAACCCGAAAAGTGTTAACGTTTGTCCCATAACCACTCGTTCGCACTAAACGGTTTACTATCCATTAGTCATTTTCACACTCAAAGCATTACAAAGTTCACCTCATCTCATCGGTAAACCAGACACAAGGGTCAAAACGATCAATCGAATAGGTTGGGGATTAATCGGAAAGGTGAATGCACGGATTCATGGTCCGTGTTTTACCTAACCATTTAATCACCTTTCCACTTCGTTCGAAGTGCAAAATTGTGTGTGTTTAAATAGAAATTTATAAAGCGGAGAAGGGAGCTGTTAATACGATTTAGAGGGATTATTTATTAAAATCGTGAATGAAGTCAAAAGCAGGTTATCAAAGCCAAAGATGCAATAACAACCATTAAAAACCAACTTAAATCGATAAGGTTTGGAAAATCTATCAAAACGATCAAAAACAGGCAAAACAGCATCAGGTCGGTCGGCCGCCTACAGGGCTCGGTCGACCGGACACTGTTCATAAAAACTCTCAGGAAGCAGGTCGGTCGACCGGACTTCCTGGGTCGGTCAGCCGAAGCCAATTTCCTGCACCCAAAACAGAAGCAAAGAAGTGGTCTGGAAGCAGGACGGTTGACCGGAGCTTGCGCTCGGTCGGCCGAAGGCTGTTTTCCAGCACTTCATGCCCTTATCAAATGAATTCCAAATCTTTTTCAAATCAAAGCAATAGCACATGAATATTTGTTAGGAAATCATACCCAACATCAATGATAGCAAGAGAGGTAGATGTGAGTTAAAAACTCACCTTTTTAACTCAAGAACAAGAAGAAGAAGCTCAAATGCAAAGGAACAAGGCCAACCACTCTCAACTTCAACTCTACTAGCTTCAATCTAAGATCAAACAAATATTTCCTAAGTTTAGGTTTAGGAATTTCTGAGATTGAAGAGAGAAAGAGATAGAGAAGATGAAGAAGAGGCTTACTAATTGCTTCTCTTTGATTTTGGAGCAAGAATATGAGCTAGCAAGAAGAACTAGGGTTTACAATTTCTATTTCTCTTTCCCTTCCACCATTTTCAGTTGGAGCTTGAGTTTGAGGAGTGGGAATGAGTGAATGGAGAGGAGAGGGCTGAGTTAGGGTATTAGTTAAACTAGTGGGCTGAACCCAAACCCTAAACCAAATAGAAAAAGTAGCGAAATTCAACTTACTCCAAACATATCAAAGATTATACTCAAAAAGATCGCAGACGACATTTTGAACTCAATGGAAGTGGTCTTGAGTCCCAATTCGACCGTTTGCAAAAAGTAACATTTCGGACTCAAAATTCGACTAACGACGCTATATTTTAAATAAAATACATATATATATATATACACCCGATAAATATGCGGGTTGTTACAGACTCCCCTCCTTAAAGAAATTGCGTCCTCGCAATTCTTAAGAAGAAAATAAAGAGTAACAACCAAAACATATCAACACATAAGAATAACAGAATAAGAAGTTCACCATAAAGTTCACGAAAAGATAAGCCTGAACTTGCTTGCTCAGAGAATTCTATGGATTCCTAAGCTCAAAATAATTCGGAACACTGACGTGGTACAAACAATACGTCAAATGAACCAAAGCTCAACAAAATGAATTACAACAAAACGTCCGATGAACCTGGTAAAAAGATCATTCCATACGGACATCAACAAAGAAACAATCACTTGCTGCTTACAACCAATTGCATTGGCAACACGATCCCCCTTTCGGGAATAGAAAGTATGAGAGTATCGGAAAAGAGTTCTTTTAAATAATCAACTTTCCCGAAAGCTAAAACTTTCAAAACCACAATTATCTTCATGTAATTATATATTTATTTATTTTTCTAGAAAATTTTCTTATTTCAAATCAATTCACTGTGTCTGATTGTCTCATCAAAGCGTTTAGGAGATTCCTATCGATAACGTTGATCAAGCGCATCGACCAGAATTCTTAAAGCACTTAATGGGGAATACAATCACAAAACAATCTTCTATATGATAAACATATTTCTGGAAACTTTTAAAAATTCTCTTTGTTCGTTTTAAGAACAAAACTCCCATTTATACTTATAAATAAATCTTATGAAAAAGATTTGCAAAAATTTTAAATTTCTATTTTCCAACCAAAATCAATAAATACAAAAAATGGAATCATCGAGATATTCATAGAATACTCGATTCATAAATGGATGAAATGAGTTGGACAAACTGAATGACACAATAAATCATACATAAGAATCACAATGAGTGCGGAATGCGGTAATTGAAGTGCTAACTTCCGCAACTCGCAACCAAATCAAAACCGGTGGCAAGGTCGAGCTGAAAAGACCTTAATACCACCCAAAGGATTGCTTAGGTGATAATCATAAGACAAGATCCAAAATACCGAAAAATTCTCAAACTACAAGAATGAGAGAAACAACACTTCCCTCATCATGAGGGATTAAAGAAATAAAATGATGCCATCAAATTGGAAATCGAATCACAAAGAAAATTAGATCCTCTGCCTCTTCCAGCCATAAGCTGAAAGTTAAAAAAGATAAGGATTAACCACAAGGTAGATATTTCAATACAGAATACTACGGAATAAAAATACATTCCTGGACGTATTCCCAAATTCTATCTACCCAAAAACACGGAAGGAATAGAGACGCGAAGATTCAAGGATTTGTAACACTTGTTACACTCTAATGTATCCTAATATGTGCTTCTATTCTGTGTTTATCATATTTTGTTCTGAACCTCGCTCTGATACCAAGCTGTGACGCCCCACCTCTATACCCACGCTAGCCAAGGACACTACAAGGTAATGCCGTCAACTAACACGGAGAATAAGGCTGGTTGGGAGCGACCATCTATAGCTTTGCTCTAACTATCTATTGAATACATCGATAATAAACATACCAAGCAGGTCGACATACCCAATGAATACTTAAAACAAAACCATAGGTGGTTGAAGGATCTATCAGAACAGAATATGACAACTCAAATGTAATATACATCACAGAACAGTAAACCATCATATACACATATACTGATACATAGCAGAGTGTACAAAATAATACATGTCAAGTGGTATAGCAAACCACAATATACAGACGAGTTCACAAGAATACATATCAGAGTTACAACATATAAGGACTACAAGAAAGCTAAGACAAAAGGAAACTAGCGGAATAGTCCATGCGGAAGCAAAAGAGGCTAAGTCCAAAGCACCTAACCTGAAACATCTCGGTCTAACCCGAGTATAAAATACCCGGGTCAGTCCAGCTAAACAAATCAGTTAGATAAACTGAACAATCATAAACCTGCAAGGTTACAAAGTATAACAAATATCTCTAGAGGAGATAACACAATCATCAACAAAAGATGAATCATATAGAACAAGCCTCATATCATCGGCAACAGATGGAAACAAAGGATACAAATATCCCAAATCAAGCCAAAAGGCAAACAGATACCAATAAGGTATACAAGTTCCACAAGGTAAACGCTACGCATCATGCGGCTCATAATGACCAACACCGAAGGGCGATACCAAGGGAATATACATATGAATGAAACATCAGAAAATTGCTCGAGCTCAGTACTGTACAAATAAGGATCCATGAGCCCGAAGGCTCCAAACCCAAATATCACCCATGAGGCACATATGGCCAACATCAAAGCGATACTATATAGGGCAACAAACCCGAAGGCACACACCCGAAGGCACACACCCGAAGGTACAAACCCGAAGGCCACATACCCGAAGGCAACATACCCAAAGGCAACAAACCCAAATCACTCATGCAGCACATAAGGCCAACATCGGAGCGATACTTTATAGGGCAACAAACCGTAGTGGTGAAGGTCAGAGACCCAGTACTGGACACCACTAACTGGCGGAATGTGTCACAACTCTCGAAGAGGAACCCGAAAAGTGTTAACGTGCGTCCCATAACCACTCGTTCGCACTAAATGGTTTACTATCCATTAGTCATTTTCACACTCAAAGCATTATAAAGTTCACCTCATCTCATCGGTAAACCAGACACAAGGGTCAAAACGATCAATCGAATAGGTTGGGGATTAATCGGAAAGGTGAATGCACAGATTCATGGTCCGTGTTTTACCTAACCATTTAATCACCTTTCCACTTCGTTCGAAGTGCAAAATTGTGTGTGTTTAAATAGAAATTTATAAAGCGGAGAAGGGAGCTTTTAATACGATTTAGAGGGATTATTTATTAAAATCGTGAATGAAGTCAAAAGCAAGTTATCAAAGCCAAAGATGCAATAACAACCATTAAAAACCAACTTAAATCGATAAGGTTTGGAAAATCTATCAAAACGATCAAAAACAGGCAAAACAGCATCAGGTCGGTCGGCCGCCTACAGGGCTCGGTCGACCGGACATTGTTCATAAAAACTCTCGGGAAGCAGGTCGGTCGACCGGACTTCCTGGGTTGGTCAGCCGAAGCCAATTTCCTGCACCCAAAACAGAAGCAAAGAAGTGGTCTGGAAGCAGGTCGGTCGACCGGAGCTTGCGCTCGGTCGGCCGAAGGCTGTTTTCCAGCACTTCTTGCCCTTATCAAATGAATTCCAAATCTTTTTCAAATCAAAGCAATAGCACATGAATATTTGTTAGGAAATCATACCCAAGATCAATGATAGCAAGAGAGGTAGATGTGAGTTAAAAACTCACCTTTTTAACTCAAGAACAAGAAGAAGAAGCTCAAATGCAAAGGAACAAGGCCAACCACTCTCAACTTCAACTCTACTAGCTTCAATCTAAGATCAAACATATATTTCCTAAGTTTAGGTTTAGGAATTTCTGAGATTGAAGAGAGAAAGAGATAGAGAAGATGAAGAAGAGGCTTACTAATTGCTTCTCTTTGATTTTGGAGCAAGAATATGAGCTAGCAAGAAGAACTAGGGTTTACAATTTCTATTTCTCTTTCCCTTCCACCATTTTCAGTTGGAGCTTGAGTTTGAGGAGTGGGAATGAGTGAATGGAGAGGAGAGGGCTGAGTTAGGGTATTAGTTAAACTAGTGGCCTGAACCCAAACCCTAAACCCAATAGAAAAAGTAGCGAAATTCAACTTACTCCAAAAATATCAAAGATTATACTCAAAAAGATCGCAAACGACTTTTTGAACTCAATGGAAGCGGTCTTGAGTCTCAATTCGACCGTTTGCAAAAAGTAACATTTCGGACTCAAAATCCGACTAACGACGCTATATTTTAAATAAAATATATATATATATATACACCCGATAAATATGCGGGTTGTTACAGACTCCCCTCCTTAAAGAAATTGCGTCCTCGCAATTCTTAAGAAGAAAATAAAGAGTAACAACCAAAACATATCAACACATAAGAATAACAGACTAAGAAGTTCACCATAAAGTTCACGAAAAGATAAGCCTGAACTTGCTTGCTCAGAGAATTCTATGGATTCCTAAGCTCAAAATAATTCGGACCACTGACGTGGTACAAACAATACGTCAAATGAACCAAAGCTCAACAAAATGAAGTACAACAAAACGTCTTATGAACCTGGTAAAAAGATCATTCCATACGGACATCAACAAAGAAACAATCACTTGTTGCTTACAACTAATTGCATTGGCAACACGATCCCCCTTTCGGGAATAGAAAGTATGAGAGTATCGGAAAAGAGTTCTTTTAAATAATCAACTTTCCCGAAAGCTAAAACTTTCAAAAGCACAATTATCTTCATGTAATTATATATTTATTTTTTTTCTAGAAAATTTTCTTATTTCAAATCAATTCACTGTGTCTGATTGTCTCATCAAAGCGTTTAGGAGATTCCTATCGATAACGTTGATCAAGCGCATCGACCAGAATTCTTAAAGCACTTAATGGGCAATACAATCACAAAACAATCTTCTATATGATAAACATATTTCTGGAAACTTTTAAAAATTCTCTTTGTTCGTTTTAAGAACAAAAATTCCCATTTATACTTATAAATAAATCTTATGAAAAAGATTTGCAAAAATTTTAAATTCCTATTTTCCAACCAAAATCAATAAATACAAAAAATGGAATCATCGAGATATTCATAGAATACTCGATTCATAAATGGATGAAATGAGTTGGACAAACTGAATGACACAATAACTCATACATAAGAATCACAATGAGTGCGGAATGCGGTAATTAGAGTGCTAACTTCCGCAACTCGCAACCAAATCAAAACCGGTGGCTAGGTCGAGCTGAAATGACCTTAATACCACCCAAAGGATTGCTTAGGTGATAATCCTAAGGCAAGATCCAAAATACTGAAAAATTCTCAAACTACAAGAATGAGAGAAACAACACTTCCCTCATCATGAGGGATTAAAGAAATAAAATGATGCCATCAAATTGGAAATCGAATCACAAAGAAAAGTGGATCCTCTGCCTCTTCCAGCCATAAGCTGAAAGTTAAAGAAGATAAGGATTAACCACAAGGTAGATATTTCAATACAGAATACTACGGAATAAAAATACATTCCTGGACGTATTCCCAAATTCTATCTACCCAAAAACACGGAAGGAATAGAGACGCGAAGATTCAAGGATTTGTAACACTTGTTACACTCTAATGTATCCTAATATGTGCTTCAATTCTGTGTTTATCATATTTTGTTCTGAACCTCGCTCTGATACCAAGCTGTGGCACCCCACCTCTATACCCACGCTAGCCAAGGACACTACAAGGTAATGTCGTCAACTAACACGGAGAATAAGACTGGTTGGGAGCGACCATCTATAGCTTTGCTCTAACTGTCTATTGAATACATCGACAATAAACATACCAAGCAGGTCGACATACCCAATGAATACTTAAAACAAAACCATAGGTGGTTGAAGGATCTATCAGAACAGAATATGACAACTCAAATGTAATATACATCACAGAACAGTAAACCATCATATACACATATACTGATACATAGCAGAGTGTACAAAATAATACATGTCAAGTGGTATAGCAAACCACAATATACAGACGAGTTCACAAGAATACATATCAGAGTTACAACATATAAGGACTACAAGAAAGCTAAGACAAAAACAAACTAGCGGAATAGTCCATGCGGAAGCAAAAGAGGCTAAGTCCAAAGCACCTAACCTGAAACATCTCGGTCTGACCCGAGTATAAAATACCCGGGTCAGTCTAGCTAAACAAATCAGTTAGATAAACTGAACAATCATAAACCTGCAAGGTTACAAAGTATAACAAATATCTCTAGAGGAGATAACACAATCATCAACAAAAGATGAATCATATAGAACAAGCCTCATATCATCGGCAACAGATGGAAACAAAGGATACAAATATCCCAAATCAAGCCAAAAAGGCAAATAAAAAATACCAATAAGGTATACAAGTTCCACAAGGTAAACGCTATGCATCATGCGGCTCATAATGACCAACACCGAAGGGCGATACCAAGGGAATATACATATGAATGAAACATCAGAAAATTGCTCGAGCTCAGTACTGTACAAACAAGGATCCATGAGCCCGAAGGCTCCAAACCCAAATATCACCCATGAGGCACACTATATAGGGCAACAAACCCGAAGGCACACACCCGAAGGTACAAACCCGAAGGCCACATACCCGAAGGCAACATACCCAAAGGCAACAAACCCAATATCACTCATGCGGCACATAAGGCCAACATCAGAGCGATACTTTATAGGGCAACAAACCGTAGTGGTGAAGGTCAGAGACCCAGTACTGGACACCACTAACTGGCGGAATGTGTCACAACTCTCGAAGAGGAACCCGAAAAGTGTTAACGTGCGTCCCATAACCACTCGTTCGCACTAAACGGTTTACTATCCATTAGTCATTTTCACACTCAAAGCATTACAAAGTTCACCTCATCTCATCGGTAAACCAGACACAAGGGTCAAAACGATCAATCGAATAGGTCGGGGATTAATCGGAAAGGTGAATGCACGGATTCATGGTCCGTGTTTTACCTAACCATTTAATCACCTTTCCACTTCGTTCGAAGTGCAAAATTGTGTGTGTTTAAATAGAAATTTATAAAGCGGAGAAGGGAGCTTTTAATACGATTTAGAGGGATTATTTATTAAAATCGTGAATGAAGTCAAAAGCAAGTTATCAAAGCCAAAGATGCAATAACAACCATTAAAAACCAACTTAAATCGATAAGGTTTGGAAAATCTATCAAAACGATCAAAAACAGGCAAAACAGCAGCAGGTCGGTCGGCCGCCTACAGGGCTCGGTCGACCGGACATTGTTCATAAAAACTCTCGGGAAGCAGGTCGGTCGACCGGACTTCCTGGGTCGGTCAGCCGAAGCCAATTTCCTACACCCAAAACAGAAGCAAAGAAGTGGTCTGGAAGCAGGTCGGTCGACCGGAGCTTGCGCTCGGTCGGCCGAAGGCTGTTTTCCAGCACTTCTTGCCCTTATCAAATGAATTCCAAATCTTTTTCAAATCAAAGCAATAGCACATGAATATTTGTTAGGAAATCATACCCAACATCAATGATAGCAAGAGAGGTAGATGTGAGTTAAAAACTCACCTTTTTAACTCAAGAACAAGAAGAAGAAGCTCAAATGCAAAGGAACAAGGCCAACCACTCTCAACTTCAACTCTACTAGCTTCAATCTAAGATCAAACATATATTTCCTAAGTTTAGGTTTAGGAATTTCTGAGATTGAAGAGAGAAAGAGATAGAGAAGATGAAGAAGAGGCTTACTAATTGCTTCTCTTTGATTTTGGAGCAAGAATATGAGCTAGCAAGAAGAACTAGGGTTTACAATTTTTATTTCTCTTTCCCTTCCACCATTTTCAGTTGGAGCTTGAGTTTGAGGAGTGGGAATGAGTGAATGGAGAGGAGAGGGCTGAGTTAGGGTATTAGTTAAACTAGTGGACTGAACCCAAACCCTAAACCCAATAGAAAAAGTAGCGAAATTCAACTTACTCCAAACATATCAAAGATTATACTCGAAAAGATCGCAGACGACATTTTGAACTCAATGGAAGCGGTCTTGAGTCCCAATTCGACCGTTTGCAAAAAGTAACATTTCGGACTCAAAATCCGACTAACGACGCTATATTTTAAATAAAATATATATATACACCCGATAAATATGCGGGTTGTTACAGACTCCCCTCCTTAAAGAAATTGCGTCCTCGCAATTCCTAAGAAGAAAATAAAGATTAGCAACCAAAACATATCAACACATAAGAATAACAGAATAAGAAGTTCACCATAAAGTTCACGAAAAGATAAGCCTGAACTTGCTTGCTCAGAGAATTCTATGGATTCCTAAGCTCAAAATAATTCGGAACACTGACGTGGTACAAACAATACGTCAAATGAACCAAAGCTCAACAAAATGAAGTACAACAAAACGTCCGATGAACCTGGTAAAAAGATCATTCCATACGGACATCAACAAAGAAACAATCACTTGTTGCTTACAACTAATTGCATTGGCAACACGATCCCCCTTTCGGGAATAGAAAGTATGAGAGTATCGGAAAAGAGTTCTTTTAAATAATCAACTTTCCCGAAAGCTAAAACTTTCAAACCACAATTATCTTCATGTAATTATATATTTGTTTATTTTTCTAGAAAATTTTCTTACTTCAAATCAATTCACTGTGTCTGATTGTCTCATCAAAGCGTTTAGGAGATTCCTATCGATAACGTTGATCAAACGCATCGACCAGAATTCTTA
This sequence comes from Allium cepa, assembly GCA_030765085.1. Classification (NCBI taxonomy): domain Eukaryota; kingdom Viridiplantae; phylum Streptophyta; class Magnoliopsida; order Asparagales; family Amaryllidaceae; genus Allium; species Allium cepa. The sequence goes on from CM060939.1 coordinate 293,621,539, forward strand.
AAGCACTTAATGGGGAATACAATCACAAAACAATCTTCTATATGATAAACATATTTCTGGAAACTTTTAAAAATTCTCTTTGTTCGTTTTAAGAACAAAAATCCAATTTATACTTATAATTAAATCTTATGAAAAAGATTTGCAAAAATTTTAAATTTCTATTTTCCAACCAAAATCAATAAATACAAAAAATGGAATCATCGAGATATTCATAGAATACTCGATTCATAAATGGATGAAATGAGTTGGACAAACTGAATGACACAATAAATCATACATAAGAATCACAATGAGTGCGGAATGCGGTAATTGAAGTGCTAACTTCCGCAACTCGCAACCAAATCAAAACCGGTGGCAAGGTCGAGCTGAAAAGACCTTAATACCACCCAAAGGATTGCTTAGGTGATAATCATAAGACAAGATCCAAAATACCGAAAAATTCTCAAACTACAAGAATGAGAGAAACAACACTTCCCTCATCATGAGGGATTAAAGAAATAAAATGATGCCATCAAATTGGAAATCGAATCACAAAGAAAATTAGATCCTCTGCCTCTTCCAGCCATAAGCTGAAAGTTAAAAAAGATAAGGATTAACCACAAGGTAGATATTTCAATACAGAATACTACGGAATAAAAATACATTCCTGGACGTATTCCCAAATTCTATCTACCCAAAAACACGGAAGGAATAGAGACGCGAAGATTCAAGGATTTGTAACACTTGTTACACTCTAATGTATCCTAATATGTGCTTCTATTCTGTGTTTATCATATTTTGTTCTGAACCTCGCTCTGATACCAAGCTGTGACGCCCCACCTCTATACCCACGCTAGCCAAGGACACTACAAGGTAATGCCGTCAACTAACACGGAGAATAAGGCTGGTTGGGAGCGACCATCTATAGCTTTGCTCTAACTATCTATTGAATACATCGACAATAAACATACCAAGCAGGTCGACATACCCAATGAATACTTAAAACAAAACCATAGGTGGTTGAAGGATCTATCAGAACAGAATATGACAACTCAACTGTAATATACATCGCAGAACAGTAAACCATCATATACACATATACTGATACATAGCAGAGTGTACAAAATAATACATGTCAAGTGGTATAGCAAACCACAATATACAGACGAGTTCACAAGAATACATATCAGAGTTACAACATATAAGGACTACAAGAAAGCTAAGACAAAAACAAACTAGCGGAATAGTCCATGCGGAAGCAAAAGAGGCTAAGTCCAAAGCACCTAACCTGAAACATCTCGGTCTGACCCGAGTATAAAATACCCTGGTCAGTCTAGCTAAACAAATCAGTTAGATAAACTGAACAATCATAAACCTGCAAGGTTACAAAGTATAACAAATATCTCTAGAGGAGATAACACAATCATCAACAAAAGATGAATCATATAGAACAAGCCTCATATCATCGGCAACAGATGGAAACAAAGGATACAAATATCCCAAATCAAGCCAAAAAGGCAAATAACAAATACCAATAAGGTATACAAGTTCCACAAGGTAAACGCTATGCATCATGCGGCTCATAATGACCAACACCGAAGGGCAATACCAAGGGAATATACATATGAATGAAACATCAGAAAATTGCTCGAGCTCAGTACTGTACAAACAAGGATCCATGAGCCTGAAGGCTCCAAACCCAAATATCACCCATGAGGCACATAAGGCCTACATCAGAGCGATACTATATAGGGCAACAAACCCGAAGGCACACACCCGAAGGTACAAACCCAAAGGCCACATACCCGAAGGCAACATACCCAAAGGCAACAAACCCAATATCACTCATGCGGCACATAAGGCCAACATCGGAGCGATACTTTATAGGGCAACAAACCGTAGTGGTGAAGGTCAGAGACCCAGTACTGGACACCACTAACTGGCGGAATGTGTCACAACTCTCGAAGAGGAACCCGAAAAGTGTTAACGTGCGTCCCATAACCACTCGTTCGCACTAAATGGTTTACTATACGTTAGTCATTTTCACACTCAAAGCATTACAAAGTTCACCTCATCTCATCGGTAAAACAGACACAAGGGTCAAAACGATCAATCGAATAGGTCGGGGATTAATCGGAAAGGTGAATGCACGGATTCATGGTCCGTGTTTTATCTAACCATTTAATCACCTTTCCACTTCGTTCGAAGTGCAAAATTATGTGTGTTTAAATAGAAATTTATAAAGCGGAGAAGGGAGCTTTTAATACGATTTAGAGGGATTATTTATTAAAATCGTGAATGAAGTCAAAAGCAAGTTATCAAAGCCAAAGATGCAATAACAACCATTAAAAACCAACTTAAATCGATAAGGTTTGGAAAATCTATCAAAACGATCAAAAACAGGCAAAACAGCAGCAGGTCGGTCGGCCGCCTACAGGGCTCGGTCGACCAGACACTGTTCATAAAAACTCTCGGGAAGCAGGTCGGTCGACCGGACTTCCTGGGTCGGTCAGCCGAAGCCAATTTCCTGCACCCAAAACAGAAGCAAAGAAGTGGTCTGGAAGCAGGTCGGTCGGCCGGAGCTTGCGCTCGGTCGGCCGAAGGCTGTTTTCCAGCACTTCTTGCCTTATCAAATGAATTCCAAATCTTTTTCAAATCAAAGCAATAGCACATGAATATTTGTTAGGAAATCATACCCAAGATCAATGATAGCAAGAGAGGTAGATGTGAGTTAAAAACTCACCTTTTTAACTCAAGAAAAAGAAGAAGAAGCTCAAATGCAAAGGAACAAGGCCAACCACTCTCTACTTCAACTCTACTAGCTTCAATCTAAGATCAAACAAATATTTCCTAAGTTTAGGTTTAGGAATTTCTGAGATTGAAGAGAGAAAGAGATAGAGAAGATGAAGAAGAGGCTTACTAATTGCTTCTCTTTGATTTTGGAGCAAGAATATGAGCTAGCAAGAAGAACTAGGGTTTACAATTTCTATTTCTCTTTCCCTTCCACCATTTTCAGTTGGAGCTTGAGTTTGAGGAGTGGGAATGAGTGAATGGAGAGGAGAGGGCTGAGTTAGGATATTAGTTAAACTAGTGGGCTGAACCCAAACCCTAAACCCAATAGAAAAAGTAGCGAAATTCAACTTACTCCAAACATATCAAAGATTATACTCAAAAAGATCGCAAACGACATTTTGAACTCAATGGAAGTGGTCTTGAGTCTCAATTCGACCGTTTGCAAAAAGTAACATTTCGGACTCAAAATCCGACTAACGACGCTATATAATAATATATATATATATATATATATATATATACACCCGATAAATATGCGGGTTGTTACATAGCCTCAAGCCTCATCAACCGGGAATGGCTAAAACAGGGGAGGTGCAGCAAAGCTTCGTGGGTCACACCCACTGGAGAGTAAGATTTACCCCTGTCTAGAGGTCCCTTTTATTTCGGCTATGTGGACAGTTGAATAGCTACAACCGTCGGGGTTGTCTTATTCGGAACTGTTCAGTAAGGAACGGGTCCGGCTTTGTGTTGCAGGGGAGTTAGGGTGGCTCCTCGGTACGGTGATCTAGGCCACGTACTATGACGGGCGGTACCCCAGTAGCCCTGCCATTGTATGGAATCCAAAATCCAATAAGTGCTAACGGTTTTGATTGTATTACCCACTTTTGTGGCTAGTAGCTGGAATTTAATAAATGTAACAATTTCGGCTATTTCTTATTTACTTGAAAACCCTGGACACTATTATAATATCACAGAATTTCCTACCAAATGTTTTGGTTAGCGTAAGGTAAAAACTTTTCCATGTTTATGTGTGGGAAGTCTTACGTGATACCTTTTCTTTCAAAAGGTTTTTAAAAGTTAAGCAACTTTAACCCGTTTACTCACACCAGACCCATGTCTGAGCCGGAGTTTATTTTTGTTTTTCATAAACTCTTGGGTACTCATATTTTTACGAGTAGCCAAGGGAATTCAGGTTAGGATTTTAAGTTGGCTTGACGAATTCTGACGGAGAAATGGAGCAGGAGGCTTCTGCGTATAACTATAGAGTATTCCGCTGTGTGTTCGCTGAGTTGTTGCCTTTGTATTGTATTGAGTTGTATAACTAGACAGGTGTTTATAACTGTCTAGTATGAGTTGATTATGCTGTGTATCTCTGTTGTATATGATACTATGTAAAGTATTATGTGATTAATATAATTTATTCGTTCCGCTGTGTAGATTCTGATGTGTTGTTTCTTTCTTCTCTTCTTTCTATTCTATTTTCTATCCCTTTCTTTCTTATAGATGATGCGGTTTTCCAGAAGTGGAAAGTCGGGTCGTCGCATAAGAAATACCCACAAACTTTTGATCTGATTTTCTACTAGCCCAAAAATGTCGACTTTTAAACCCCAGATTCTTTTTATTAAACAGAAACAGAATTACTTTTATATCTCATTGTGAGTAAAACAACTTATCTACAAACATTTCCTGCTTAATTTAATTCTTATATCTACATAATATAAAAAAATTACGGAAGAAGGAAAAAAGGATTCGAACCTAACTGCCCCGATGCCCCATCGCCAAAACGCTAGAAGACTACTCGAACAGCTGGCGACCTTCTTCTCGATCGTTACAACGACCTCTCATGCATCTCACCAGAGCCGCATCCTCCCAGCGCAACCAGCTTGTGTACCCTCAGATCCACTCGCAACTCGACAACTCTGATTCAAAGAGTTCGGCCATAAGAATGCGATTTCGAATCGCGTGCTGAGATGAGATGCTCTCTCTTTGAAAAGGAAAGGAGTAACGAACGGCAGGAATAAGGGTCTCGACTTCGAAATCGATCGCTGCCTCTTTTTTTTATGTGAATCGATTTTGATTCAAAATCACAGTAGTTCACCATTTCTTTTATTATTTGAGGAACGAACCAAATAGATTTTGTTGCTGGGAAAGAAATGAAGTAAGAGAGATGGAATAAAACTCAGCCATTATTACCTTGTGTTGAAGTTGATTCGTTCTGTCTGATTTTGAAAGGGACAACATGATTTAAGGATAATGGGTAGCGTATGGGAGCAAAAGGCTATAGTGCTTTGGAAAGGACTGGAAAAGGGTTGATGTGAGATAATTTCAACTGCAGTTGACTAGTACAAATATTCAATTTAAATTCAAATTCAAAACGTTTCGATAAATGCAACTTAAAAACTTGACCTCCTATCTAGGCGTGCCGCTAGGCGTTTATAATGTTATGCCCCTATTCGGAACGCAATGGAAAAGGTTTCGAGTCCTAATTCGATCGTATGGAGAAGATAGCTTTTTGGACCAGTTATTAAATTAAATTTCGATATAAATTCAGCGCATTTACTTACCGTGCGATCACACGACAACTCCAAACACTACGAAAATTGAAATCCGATAATAATACAGTATTACGGATCCAATGGAACTGGTTTCGTCAAATTCCGAGACTGTGCCTCGGAAGGCTATTTTTAAATATCAATTTAAACTGTATATTTTCAAAACTGAACAAAACACTTCCAAATTCAAGTTTAATGCTTTTACTATCTTCGGTACTATCAATATAAATTTTATAAGCTTTCAAAATATCTTCAACCGGCCTGAAACTCCGGATTCAACATTTTATCCAACTTCAAATAATCTAATTTAGTAATTAAATTACCCAATAAATAGTGATATTTGAATTCAAGTTAAAAATTAACTTTTAAATATTTAAAATCAATTAAATATTCCAATTTCAAGTGCTTAAAAATCTGGATCGTCACAGATATTGTGTTAATTTGTTCTGTTTTGTATTTATAAATTCTGGTTGGTGCGTAGGACGCTATGACATCAATAAGGATTTCTAAACACTTAATAGGACGAACCGACACAATATTTGTTTTGATTATACGTGAATGAAATAATTTTGCCTATTATATTTTCTACATATAAAATAAAAATTTTATAAAGGTTATATTTGCTTGTAATATATTGGTTGTAAAATAAAATTCATAAATAAAAATAAAGTAAAATTGGAAATTTTAGAACTTAAGCTCCAGGGTTTTGAAAATTTCTTTCGAATAATTTTGGGATATAATAATAATATTGTTAGAAGTATTTTCTGATATAAATATTTCAGTATGATTTGAAAGAATTGTTTTAATGAAATTTTGGAAAGAAATAAGTTATGTACTCCCCTCTTTGTCGTTGGAAAATAATTTCGATGATGAGTGCACGCATCATCGACATTCATTTTTGAGTTTCTAATTGGGAAGGCCACTGTAGTAGATTTACTACAGATTTATTTTGATAAACAAATAAAAATATCAAATTGTTTTAAATATAATTGGATATATAAATTGTAAGGGTATACATCATCTATCTATTATTTTTAAAATGATTTGAAATTTAACCTGGTAATTAGTTCTTAATTTTCCGCTAATTAATAGTTTCAATTATTTTAGTGAAATGGAATGTAACTAATTAATAATTGGAACCTCTAATTAAAATAAGAGATTAAATGCTAGGTTATAAATGAAGTAACAAGAAAGTTGAAATTTATAATGTAACAACCCACCTTTTTAGATAGTTCAAATCGACCATAAACACACATGTCGGAATCAAACCATTCAAAAGCGAGGATTGTTAATGGGGTAAATAAGAAAAAAAAGAAAAAGGATAGGAAAAAACAAAATACAGAATCTCGCAGCGTAACGACAAAATATAATAATCAAATAAACAGTTCATGAAGCTGTTTTATAAATAACATGTCATTACACTTTTACAAATTCAAATCAAAGTTATACATATATCATAAATAACCAAATAATGCAGCGGAACACAGAATGTAGTGGAATAATAAATAGCAATAATATACTGAATTTTTGTCTTCGTCCACCAGAAATAGTCTTCAATGCTGAAAAACTCAGGCTGACCCGAGCATAAAGGAAAATAATACACTCGAGTCAGAACTAAATTTTTATGCAAATTAAATCAAAAGTATATGAACTAAGGAATGCAGATAACTACATTTTTGAAGGTTCAAATTTCTGGAAATGTTATTGCTTCCACGTTCAAAATAAAATGGATTTCACAATAGATCCATTCTAGTAAATTACAAATTTAAAGAATAATTCATAGTTAAATTTCATAGTTTTAGAGATTTGATTTATAAAAATGATCCAAAGTTTCAATATTCACTTATTTTTGGAAACTTCCCAATGTTTCAAAATTTAATTTTGAAAACTTTGAAGTAAGGTAACAATGGTTTGCTTCCCAAAATTGTTTATGGTTCAAATAGTAAATCTAAACATACTATTTTTTCTCTGATGTAAATACTTGAAATTCATGGGTTTTACATCCTTATTCAGTGTGCAAATAATCAATATGAAATTTAAATAATTACAATAAACTATAGGGTGATAATAAAGATATATCAAATAAATGAACAAATATACATTCAATCACAATAGCATCCATCACAACATAAAATCAACATTCAAATCAATCAATTCAACAAATCAACCAATTCAATAATATATCACGGTAATTATTAGTCATCACATATTGGAATTTAGCTATTCAAATTAAATATTAATAAATATTCCAAACCAACAATCAAAATTTATCACTATATGACCTGGTTTAACTTGCAATAAAAATTTTAGTATTTCGTGAGTGAGTTTAAACACTCACCTTCTGGATTTCCCTTTTCTAGTCAGATTTGGATCCACTACTACTTCCTCCTTTAGAGTTTTTTCCTTCTTCTTAATCTTTTTTTAGACTGTTTTGGAAGAGATAGAGAAGTTGTTATTGATCTGGATTTAAAGAAAAAAATTTGGAAAAAAGAAGAATGTTTGAAAAAGAAGAAGAAAATTTAAAGAAGATGAAGAATTGAAAAAGAAAAGGAAGCTTTTAAAAAGAAGAAGATTTGAATAATAAGAAACAAAAAGACAAAGAATGAAGTAAAAAAAGAAGAAGGAGATTTAAAGAAGAAAAAATGAAAACGGAAGGAGGAAGGTGAAGAGAGAAAAAAATGAAGGAAGGTGAAGAGAGAAAAAAATGAGATGGAAGTTTTATTTGGAAAATGAAGCTATAGAAGATGAGATTAGAAAATGAAATATGACTAAAGGAATGAAGATGGAAACAAATGAAAAGCTAATAAGGTATATATAAACAAACTAGGAACTGAAATAAAGTAAAATATAAACAGCCCTAAAACGTAGTATTGAAAGATGTGAACTAAATGAATATGAGGTGATAGAAGAAATAAAATGCAAATGAAGAAATAAAATTATAGATTATTTAATAATAAGGAAATAAAGGTGGAGGGACAAAATGCACGTTTAGTTTTAAATGCTTTAGGCATTGATAATGCGTAAGGAAATGTATGTAGGAATGTGAAAATTTGCAAACCAAAGGAAAATAAATAATTTCATAACCAAAAATGAGATGGAAAGAATTAAATATAGCCTAAAAGCTTAGGCTTAGGTATTAAACCGAAGGAGAAATGAACGGACCAAGTTTTAATAATGAGGTAACTATTTTAAAACATACACGCAATAAATAAAAAGAAATGAAGGGACCACATACACATTTTGAAATTCAATTTCTTTTGAAACGTAACCAAATTAATTTCATTCACTCAAATAATACTCAACTTGTACACATACAAATTTTTATCTACGCACAATTAATAAAATTATACCTACCTTAAAAATGAGAACGTTCAATTCTTTTATTTCCATTAAAGCACCATTTCTGTTTAACACAAAGTGTACGTTTCTTTTATTAAATCTATTAATTGCAATCTAAGTTTTCTTTCCTTTTAATCGAAATCTTTCCCTTACATTAATTGCAATTAATAACAAAGTTAAATTTCAAAATAGATAAACCAAAATGGATGAGAAATAGGATAAATGTTTCCTTAAGTCATTTAAACATGTTTATAAATTTGTTGTTTTACACCACCGTAATAAATAACTTACTTAAATTATATTCCTATTCTTGAAATCAATATGTATGTTAAAAAAGCGTTCAAATAAATGTATATTTCCTTTTTTTTAACAAATCATTCTATTCTTTACTCTAATGAAATTAAATCTACATTCACAAATGAAATATTTCAAGGCAAGGCTCGCGTGTAAATAAATAAATTACTGGAAGACCAAAAGAGGCATGTATTTAATGAAAGAAAGTAGTAATAAAATAAAATAGATGAAAGCGATAGATTTAAATTTGAGAATGTAGTCCGTACATAGAAATCATAAATCAAATATACTAAAAAAACAATTCATTTTAACATATTTTATTAACCCTAATACGCTTATGTATTTTTATTTAGTAAACAGTAAATAAAATTAAACACTACAATTAACATAATGAGGACCGCCACCCCACACATTAAAAGATGAATTGAGACCCCAAAGTCAAATTTGAAACGGAATGAATCTCATATGTTAATATGCTAACTATTCCAAATAAAAACTTAACCAAACCTTCAAGTTGTTTTCTTACCATTTTATTATTGTATATTTTTTTAATTAAATTCAAATTAAGGAATATTTAGATAAATCAAATATTCCAACTAGAAACATACAACAAAATTCAATTCTTTGTTTTAATGAAATTAAATTAACATTCATAGATGAAATATTCACTTTATTTGATAAGAATATTCTTATCAAGAAACCATTCTTTTCTTTTATTTTTATCAAAACATATTTCTTTTTATTACACATTTATTTACAATTAACATCTCCCCCTTTAAAACCAACTTATATTTAAAGATTATCCTATTAAAGAGTCACAGAATAATATTTCGTACAACCACATCATTTCTTTATCAATTAATTTCATATAATCGTTATATTTGTACCAAATTTAAGTGCTTACAATTTGAACGTAATATTTCTTAATGAAATTCTCAATGTATTTTTAACACAAAACATATGTTGCACATATCATTAATTAATTACGATTTACTTCTATCTCTTATTAATAGCAAGATATAATTACTAATACTTACAATGATTAAATCACAAAACATACCCTAATACAGGGAAGATAATTTATCCAATTGTTTCCTTTGAAATCCAATTTTCTATGTTAAACCCAATATCTATATACTAATTCAATTCCAACATTTAATTACAAATGTAATAAAACATGTTCATTATATATTTAAATTTCAAACAAATCCTTTTATTTTGATTTACATTCTTATTATAAAATCAACTATTCCCTTATGCAATTGATTAACATAAGTTTTACACTCACAACTCAACAGTTAACGTTTCTTCTTATATCAATTGTAATATTTCAATTACATTAATTCTCCATTAATTACCAAATAAACTTCTAACGAATTTAATAATAAGAAAATAAATAAAATAATGGTTATACATTAATAATCCATATCTATTAACTTATTGTTTACAAACAAAGGTTAATAAATTTACGTACAAAATAATTGATTTCATACTCCGTATTAAAACCAATTGCAATTAATAACATAAGGTTACATCGATTTATACATCGTTTATTGTATTCCTTATTAACCTTTATTATTTAAGTTGATTGAAATTACGTTAACATCGTATAGTAGTCAATTACATTCAATTAGTATTAGCCAATTATATGTTTTATCTCATTAAATTATTTGTTTTAAGATTTATCTTAAAGTCAAAATTTCTAATTTAATAAGATTCAATTTGATAAATCATAAATTTTATTTCTGACAACATTAAATCCCATAACCTTATTAAATTTAATATTTTTAATTATCAAAATATGGGTTGTTACATATGATCTATAAAAAGCAAAGGATATGATTATTGAACATTAAATTAATTAAAGAAATGAGATGAACTTGTATAATTTTCAATTGCATTCTTAAAAAAAAGCATATATGTAACTTACCGATTATAAAAAAGTTAAGATGTTAAAAGAAAATGTAATGGGAAATTTTATAAGTAAAACTCGAAGTAATGAAAATATTCATTAAATTTGCTTTTATAAATAAGAATTTAATGTTATAATTGTTATAAACTTAAGTTATGACTGAAATGCTACTAATTAAATATAATAGAAATGCATAAATAAATTATAATAAACTTAAGTAAATGTTGAAGTTACTTATTATAAAAATAAGTAGAAAGATGAATACTGTAAATAAATGAAATTAAGTAATGGAATAAAAAAAATTGACATGATAGGGATAAATGAAAATGAAAATTTGCCAAAAAAATCACTATATGAATGAAAAGGAAATTAAACAACAAATGTATAAAACGAAATTGATAAAAAAAATTAACTTGATCTATTATTTGGAATTGTTGTTTGTTTGGTTTATGGTTGTTTGGGGCAAGGATAATTTAAAATTGTTTGGATCTATGAATAATCTATCTAGTTTCATCTAAGGTTGTTGAGTAAATGGTGCACTTAGTAGTTTATTTTTCATTTTGAATAATTTAAAGTTTTGAACCCGAACAACTGTTTGTTTTGTTTGATATGAATGGATGATTGATTTGTATTGATTTTATATGATGATGGTATGTTGGTTGCAAGTGATTATTATTGATTTGTTTGTTGGTGGTTGAAACAACTTTAAATGTTTCATTTTATATAACTGTTAACCTTTTTGGAATAATATAAGTGAAATGCAGGTTATGGAAGCAATTGCTACTGCTTTTGGTTTCATAATTAAGCATTTGTTTGCCCGACAAATAGGAACGTTCTTGGATTACGGTTTTATAGCGTTATTATTTTGTTTTCCCGTGTTGGGATATGTTATTTTAGAAATTATATGTGATATTTTGTTATATTTGATATTATATTTTCTCCCGAGCCCCTCCATACAAAGGAGACTCTGCCGAAAGTTTCCGTAAACTTTGGACTTAGAAAAATTTTGAAAATGCTTTCCAAACTTTATTAATTTGAGTATAAAAAGATTTAATGGTTATAAATTGGTATATTTTATTTTAAATTATTTTATTTTGTAAATTTATTTGTTTATAAAGTTAATATTTTAAATAAGATATATTGACTACTTAATTCCTTCTTTTCCCTTTCTTTTTCCTTTTCGAGGACGAAAAGTTTTGAGTGGGGGAGAGTGTAACGACCCATAAATTTTGATAATTAAATCTGTTAACTTAATGGGGTTTTGGTAATTAAGTATTGAAAGAAATAAAAAAATTGGTAATTTGATAATGAAGTAATAACTAACCATTTGGATGTAATGTATACTTAGTTATAAAATTTAATATATGGAAACAAATGTGAATATGGAATTTATTTAAAAAAATAAAATTTAATGAATGGTAAGTGAGTAAAACCATTGTTATGTAAGTAACTGTAACATTGGTCTGTAAATAATTATTATAAGTTACCTATATATTTAATCCGCTAAGTTGAATTGGAATTTGTTGCAATAAATCTAAATTAAATATTATGTGATGTAAATTAAGTTAATAATCAAAAATAATTTTAATTCTATTCATAAAGTGATAATTGGTTGAATATAGAGAATGGAAATCGAGATTTGTTAATTTACTAGAATTTAAAATTTCAGAAATTGGATTAATTGCAATTAAGTGAAATTAAATATTTAAATATTACGTTATTGGAAATTATGGGATTTGAGAATATTAATGTAATAAATATTGGACCATTGCTAATTTCACCCATCTGATAATAACGGATTGAATAATAAGAAGTGGTCAAATAAATGGAACTATTGAAATTTTAATTTACAATTTCTGTATTTATTGAAATTAAAGGTAAACCTGATAATTAGTGAAATAATTAGCTTTGGATCAACAGGAAACTTGTTTTAAGTTATTATAAATGTTTATTGAATCAAAAAATGAGAAAATTGGTTGGTCAATTTATTTGAATTAAAAAGTGATACAATTAATTTAATATTTATTTAATTAATTAACTAAAATATAGCCATTTTGGCCACTGACTCGGATTTCCATGAAATCAGTTTCATCGCATACATAGCAGTGAATTATTGTAGGATTTCAAGTTTCGTATCGATCGGACTTGTCGTTTGATCGTACGGGCTCGAAACGCCTAGAAATCAATTTAATTGGAATCAATTGAAATTAAATTGAAATAATTGGATTTTAGCATAGCTTCTTCATACAATGAAATTTGAACTTGAAACATGTTCCATTGCATTTAAATTATTCAAAAACATCTATTTTGATATATGGGTTGACCCAATTTCGTTCCGGAGTCAGAACGGGCTTTTTGGGCCATTTATCGTTCAACGGTCCAAATCAAATCTGATCCGTTCTTTCTATTTTCAACCCCACTAATATATATCCTGTTATAAACCCTAGCAGCCTTCCTGTTCCTCATTTCTGTACGTACAATTCCAGTTGCTCCTCTTCATTTCCAATGGCAAACAACAAAAATTTCCAATTGCAATTACAAATCAAATTCAAAGCCAAGATTTCAAACTCCTCAAATACTATCAAATTATATATCGTTTTGAAGCTCTCAACAAGCGCATCTCAATTCCATGATTCGTTCCTCGATCTAGGTTACTATGTGGCCAGAATTGGCTAGTTTACTCCCAGTCGTTCATTGATTGTGGCCTTGATTGACTGCGGATTCGCGACGAGAGCTCGATCGGGAAGCACTGCATCGAAGGGGATGTCGAGAAGCCTAGATCCATGTGGCTTATTTGTGACGCCCCACCTCTATGCTCACAATAACAAAGAGTATTAAAAGAAATATTGTCTGTTTTTACGAAGAATAAGGCTGGATAGGAGCGGCCATCCGTAGTTAGGTCTTACACTAGTATTGACTATCTCGATAGGAGTGGTAAATTTTTATCTCTTTTTACTCCCATCGACGTATTCAACTCTAGTATAAAACGAACTACGATGGTTCATAATAGTTTAGGACAACATATACAATAATAACACAGATAAGCTAAATACGGAACACGGATAGTATAAAATCTCATATATATATATATATATATATATATATATATATATATATATATATATATAACCGAAGTCAGTTACAATACATGTGATACAATACATATGATACAACTACAACTGTCGACTCTGGAAGTTATATATACAAGTACATTATTGTGAATAATATACATGAATACATATCATCCTATACTATGACAACGACTACTCTAAAAGATATAAAGAGACTTCATAGCTCAATCAGCAACCCAAAGCAAGATATCAACAACCTATAATACTCGGTCTAACCTGAGTATTAAATTCAAAAGAAAATAATACACGGGTCAGTCTAATTCAAACTCAGTTATTAATGCACGAAAGAAATAATAATTAAATAATCAAATAGACGACAGTCACAATAAATCTCACCTATCCAACCCTTTAATAAGGAATCGGATAACGGTAAATATAACGCGTAGCAGCGTTAAATAGCAAATCAGCAAAATCAACTCATCAACAAAGATAAATGAAAGGATTATCAATGAAGATAATTTAGAAAAACAACAGAATTGCCTAAACAGCAATTACCAGCAAGTGGCCAAAGCAAAACCCTAGCCAGTGAAACAACAGAAACATCAAAATCTAATTATCGACACGATAATTAGAAAATGCATAATCTAATTATCTAGTAGATATTTGGATATCAAAAAATGATCAAGTTAAACCAAATCAAAATACAATTTCAAAATATATTGAATTGGACACACGAAACAATTCAAGCAATTGAAATTATCAATTAAAACGTCAATACTGTTTTGGCTGCAGCACACGTTCACGTGCACTGCCTCGCCACTACAGTGATGAAATACACAAAAGCTCAATGAATCAAAAGCAGATGGCACCAACTCAAATCAAAATGAAAATGAACCAGATGGAACTGCAACAGCATGAGCACAGCATCCACCCAGTTACCATCAAATGAACAAAGTGCACATGATTGCACAACGAAAATTCACAAACGAACACAAGGTCAAACCCGAGCTTTACAGCTAGATTCAACGCTGCAGTGCGCTACAAAACATTACAAAACCGTCGAGCATAAATTCAAATACAACCAAATAGTGCAGTGATGGATATGCCACCAAATTCCACTAGTGAATATGATAACACAACCCATCACTGTAACAGTACCAGCCTGAGTAAGTGAGACAATGCTACACATTCAAGTGCAACACACTGGTCCAAACAAGAAATACATAAGGATAAAAGTACTAGAAAACATAAGCAGGTACAATATCCCAAAACAATGGAGACAATAAGGACTTGCAAGTGCAACATGCACATGGTCGATTGGAATGATATGGACACGCAAGAACATAGTGCACAATTAAGTCCAGGCCAAGCAAGGCAAGAACAAGTTCAGGTTATACAACCAAAACCCAAAACTACATAATCAAACTGCAAATAAATTCAGTGGTCAGTGCAATGCACGACCCAATCTTAACCATCTACCCAGGTTCAAAGATGAATGATGCATCAGTACATATGAGGGTTAACTTGGTGCAATACAAACCAACAAGGGCAAAACTGCAAACAAAATGAAACTACAGCCACCACATGAATACAAGGGCAACTGCAACAAAATGAACAGAGTTCAACATGACTCGAAGTAAATGAAAACAAATGCAAAGACTAGTGATGCAACTCGATACACCAAAGCCCAGGCACCAAGCATCATGTGGCAGTTTTGATCAAAGGACAGCATAACATGGACAAAGTACATAAAACAGTGAAACAACAATGGTGCAACACATGATGAAGTCAGTGCCAACAGTAAATGGCAGCAACTCAATCAATATGATATGCAATGCACAGCATACATGAGGTTCAAGTTCAAAAATATCAAGAGGAGATGACAACAGTGGTGCAGTAGACCACATGAAACCACACCAATATGCATGTACAACTACAAACAAGAACAGTGCACATAGGAGTGCAAGAGCAAATAAAACAAGTGACACTGCAAGCACAACCTCAACAATGAAGAGGCTCAACAACATCAAAATGCACAGAAGAATCAGTACACGACAGAGGCAACTTGCAACAGCAAGTATACATATACATGAACCAGCTGCACTTAACAGTAGATTGTGCATGAACAAAGCAGTTCAATAATGCATCGAGTTCAAGTAAACAAAATCATAAGAAGCAATTAAAGGCCAGACAGATTCAAATTGCATTCGTGTATACCAAAGACTGGAAACAAAGGTAACTCAACACAAATGCAAAGCACAAAGACTCGAATGACCAAGGGCACCAAAGATCAAGCTACAGCATGGCAATAATGCAACTGATTAGAAGTGGTGACTTGGAGCATGAGACCAAACAGAAGCACAAGGGCAGATGTACCAAAACAAATGCAACAGTAAAAAGAAACAAACTCAGAAATGCTCAAAGACCAAGACACAGTTCACAATAGTGGCACAGCACTAAAAAACTGCATATACAACCAAGCCATCACCAAATTAATCTCCAGTGCAATGCCGATTATCAAAGGAAAACCAGACTACATCATATATACAACAAATTTATAGCATAACACAATTGCCCAAAGCAACTCAAAGTCATTGATACCAGATAAAAGGGTGCGCAGGCATGCAACAGACAACTACATATATGCAGTTTTGATCAAAGACCAGAAGTCGAACAGCGAAATGCATATGTATGTAGTATGACCAAACTTTCATAAAAAAGAGCGGTACTAACAATCCAAAGAATGTAAAACAATGTCAAACAGCGAAACACATTATCACGATATCAAGTAAAGCAGAAAAAAATGATATTACCACCGAACCGTAAAAAAATTATTAAGGGGTGAGATTCAAAATCAAAGTTAAAGCCGAAGTCATCAAAAATATTCACATTTGAGTAAGTCAGAGAAAACATCAATATCAAAGCAACATCGAAGAACTCAAGTAAGAATTAGAAATGTGAGTGAATAAAATCACTCACCTGAATCGAAGCAAAGGCGAGCTCAATCAAGCAGCCACGAGCATCTCAAGAGACAATCGATCAATAGAGCAAGAGAATCGAATTCAATCGAGCATTTAAAGTCGCCATCTTCGAATTTCTTAAAAACCCTAATTTTTGATCGAACGAAGAAAAGGAACAGAGCCGCCATTTTTTCGTTTGTTTCGTTAGGGCTTGCAAATGAAAACTGAAGGGAGAAAGTGGGACAGGTCTCTCCTTATGATACAACACAGCATCATAAAAACTTGGGCCAAGATTTAATATTTAGGGCCCACACAACATTTAACAAATTTATAAAAGAATTTCAACCCGATTACAAACTCCTAATAGCAATTAGCTAGCAAATTAATCTTTTAATGACGATTATAAATTGGTGCTAAACCCTGGGTTGTTACATTATTGGTCGATGTAGTCAGAGATTTCGCCACGATTAAAGGATGAATGACGTCGGCCCGAAGTTGGCTTATGGGGTCACGCGTCACGTCGTGGGTATGGGGAAGATTGGCCGAGGTTGAGGAGGCCATCGGCGCTATTGGACTGGAGAGAAATCACGTGTGGCGACGTCGAAAATCCGACAACGTTCGGTGATTAAGCGGCGACTTCAGTAGGCTTTTGCGCGTGAAGTTTGCTCTAGCCGTGAGAACAGAGGTGACGTGTACGATAATTTTATTTATTTATTTATTTTATAATTCAATTTGTATAATGTTCTAATGCGTGTAACTCTCACATACGAGGTCCGTTTTACGCGCGGTTTTCTCCACTAGGTTTGTATTGAAATTCCGGACATTTTAGCTTATGTTTGGTTGGATTCTGAGGCTGTTCAATTTTTGGGTTTAATTTGGATTTAAATTCAAAAGGTGAGTGTTTTAACTCACTCACAACTTCTAAACTTTCTTATATTTGATAAATTTATTTATGATGTGATTAGAAATTTATTTATGATTGTTTGGCATATTTTGAATAATCATCTCAGTTTATTTGAATTTATTTGGATAAATAGTTATTTAATTTATTGAATATAAACTGCCAGTAAATACCTGTTATTTATTATCTATTCTATATTGATGTTATTGATTGTATTGGATGATGATTGTGATAAATGTTTGATGATTGATATTGGATGAATGGATGTTGTATTTTACATTATTATAAACTGCAAGTTGTTATGGATTTTATTTCATTTGGGATTGCGGTTTGAAATGATATATAACCGCATTTATGTTTTAAATTACGGATTGAAATGATAAATATCCGTTTCACTTGACCATAGATAGAAAATTTTATACAGACACGAGGTCTATATATAAAAATATTTTGAAATAATTTCTATGGTTTGGTAAAGAAATATATGGGTTATATAATTATTGATTTTAGATGTTATATAAATGTTATTTTAATATTTATTTTAGCTGTGTCTAAATTTGTTTTGAAATATAAAATAAGTTAAATAATAAAGTTTGATTGTTTTTATATAATATGGTTAAGTATCTGTTTAAATTATATTGTATATAGAGTTTATAATGACTTAAATAAAATTAAGGTTGGAAGATAAATATTAAATTGATTTGAATTAAATTATTTAATAATTATACTCGAATACATTGATTTAAATTTAAATAAAATTGAGATTTTAAAGGGTATGATTTTTATAACTTGATTTTGGTTTAGGGTGATTTAAATGAATATCAAGTTGATTTAAATGAATATATCAAGTTAAATAAATTGAAATAATATCCAGTTATTTGAAGTTTAAAAGTTTTACTTAAAAGATATTGGATTTATTAAGTAAACATTTCAAATCTAAATAATAGTAATTGAATTTGATATATATGGAATTATCAAAGAATTAGCTTTGAAATGGTGGAATATTAAAAGCTTTGAAATATATGGAAACTGAAATAGTTTATTTAGGGGTTCAAGTCTGTATTTGGAATTGATTTGTGAAATTAAAGAAGCTATTTTATTATATAAAGTAAGTTAATATTTAAGCCATTTAAGTGGTGTAGTTATGTTTCAAAGTTATGAGTTTCAAAGTATTATGATTTGAAAGTGTTATACTTTAAGTGTTTTGATTTCGAAGTGTTATAACTATGAAAGTACTATGTTTTTGGAAAAGGAAATACTTGAAATAAAAACGATATTATATTGATTTGGGTTTTTATAAAAATGATATCATATTGATTTGGTTTTTTTAAACGGAAATGATATCGTATTTATATGGTTTTGAAATGCATATTATATCCTGGTTTTGAAGTATAATTATTTTGAAATGACCGCGGTGTTATAATAACGTTTGGCTGTTAAAGAGACCGGGATCAGAAGTTGTCATACTCTCTACCAACTTTGAAACCACTTTAACAACCGTGTACGCGGTGGAGATTCCATAATGAAGTAGGATGGTGGCAGCGTTTCCTTTGAGGTATATACGTGGGCTCGACTCCCGTGAGTTGGCATAAGGTGGCTAAAACAAGAGCAATTGATGGGCTAATGAGGTCATTCCTCTGATCGGACACACTCCTTCGATACTATATTCTGACTTGGAGACTTATTTGGTAGCCACTTTTGATTCTTTTGATTTGTGGGTGTGGCTCGAGGTGGGCGGTAGTAGCTGCTAGGCATTACCACCAGCCCGAAAGTGTAATTGATATATCTCCCCTGGCATTGCCTAGTTGTGCCGTGTCACCTACCATAGCGCGCCTTGTACGAGTTTGGTTTTCTCCCATAGCTCGTGGAGTATTTAGGGTAGTCTCCTGATCTAGAGATGCGCTGATACTGGATGGACTACTGGGACTATTATTGTGTTAAGGGGGAGATTGGGTAACTCCTTAACGCTATTTAAAAGTAAGTTTATTTTACTATAGACATTATTATAATAGCGAAATATTACTACATAGTAAATAGTTTAACGGATCCTTAGGAGATGTGAATATCGAGCATCTCTTAAGTTACTGCACTCACGTTAGACACTAGATAGGAGATGTCAAATCCCGTAAACATCTCCGATGCCGTTTTCACTCATATTTATTTACCGTTGATTTAACTTACGTAATATCTTTTAGTTCTGACTCGAGTGTTTTGTCTTTTCAATTCGCTCGGCTCAGCCTGAGCATTTCAGGATTTGAAGACTTTATTTCTGGAAGATGAATATGAAGATTGTATTATTATTATTATCTACTATATTGTTCCACTGCATCACATTATTCCGCTGCATTATTTATTATTCTCTAGTATGTGTAACTCTGATATGTATTGTATAAGTATGATCGAATATTTTGTAAAACAACTTCATGAACTATATATTTGATTATTATATTTTATCGTTCCGCTGCAAGATTCTGTTTTGTTTTATTTCATTCTACCCTTTTCTTGTTCACCCCGATAACAATCCGCCCTTCTGTTTGGTTTGAGTCCGATGTGTGTGGTTTACCGTCGATTTAAAACGTACAAAAAGGTAGGACGTTACAGCTTCTCACAAGGCCACCAACTCGAACGACCGCGAAAAATGCATGTCGTTAATAATAGCTCAAACATAGAATATACTCAAGAACAAGGACATAAGCTCGAATTATCTTTTAATCCAAGATATTAGAATTTTAAATCTCAACATCTTTTAAATTTTTAAATCTCAATTTTCAACATTTGAAAATTTCTCAAACTCTTTACTATATTACTTAGAAAGTAATTTAAAAATCAACGTTAAAATTCAAATTTATTCTCTTACTTCAAAATTAATTACCAAAGAATTTTGTAAATCCATAATAATATTCCATAAAATAAATTAAGGGTTTAAATTCTCTTTACTCTTCTATTAGTCCACTAAAATGGTTTTTTTTAAAACAATCTTCAAATTCTCTTATTATACTCTTCCCTTGAAACATCCAATGTATATAATATAGATTCTAAAATCTCAAAATATACTTTCAATAAAGCACGGCTCAAAAACAATCTCATTTATATTCTCATCTTTATAACTTAAAAATAAATAAATGGCATTGCCTCGTCATTGAGTCTCTAATAAATAAATATATCTATTGCCTGTAGAGTTGACTGAACGATCAAAACTGCCTCGCCACTCTATTACTCATCTCTAAAATCAATGGTTGTAATTACCATTCAAAAATAAATTTAATATTTAATCTCAAAATATTATTTTCAAAATTTCAATCTTTAAAACACAAAACATTGTGTTTGATTTCCTCATCATAGCATTTAGGAGATTCCTATCAATAACGTTGATCAGGCATATCGACCGGAACTCTTAACTACTAGATGGATAACCCAACACTCTCAAATTATTTCTATAAAAGAATACTACTCATATAAATATATTCTCAAAACATTCTTTGATTTTTAAAATATCTCAAAACTCCGATTTCTCTTTTTAAAACTCATATATATAGCTTCAACAAATCAAACCAAAGAACATTAAGAGAATGCATCGAGATATTCCTAGAATACTACATTCACAAAATCAACAGAAGGAGATGGAGTGTTCGTCAACTTCTACAAGATGATGAGTCACTCTCAGAAATCATCAAGACACAAGATAAGCAAGATATTCTTCTCGAAGGAGAAGAAGCACACGAACAACAAATCATTACTTCAAACAAAGTAATGCTACAAAGGATAACACCGATTGAGTATCCGAAAAGGATAACTCAAAGAAACTAAATGATAAACTCAATCAAGCTCGAACAATCTAGAAACTCACCTCATTCCTTAGTGGATGTCCTTGTGGAAGGATAGCCAAAGGCTAAAAGCCAGGAATAAGGTTAATTCAACACTCGATTGCTCGATTGGATATCAAACCCAAACGGACTCATCAATACTCAACAAAGTCACCTTGACTGGAATTCGATATATATCATCAACATCTCGATACTCAAGAGTGAATTTAGAAACTTTGAAATCATCATTAACATTCCAAAGTGATAGAAATAATAAACCAATCAAAATAGGAAACCTAACTATACAATAGGATCCTATAGAACAAAGGATTGGACTTAATATCAAATAAGTCAATACATCTTAAATCAAATGCATCTCAAGATTGTGAGTAACAAATAAATACTCACAAAGAAACATCAAATAGAAATCTTGGAATGCTCACAATGAGCCAATCGTTTTGGATCCCCTCAATACGATTCACAACTCTCAAAGGAACACAACAAGAATACTCAAAGGAATCAATAAGCTTCATCGATATGAACTCACTTGCATCGAAAAAAATAAGAATAGAATAATCCCGAATATGGTTATTCATAACATAAGATAACATCAAACTCAATTATGGAATACTACGGAATACAATATATATTCCTAGACATATTCCATCTCAACTTATCCCAAAACTCGAAAAAGAATCAAAGCACGATTCGAAAACAAGCTCGAAAAAGGATAATGATTCACTCGTATTGTACTTCGACGTATCATGATATACGTACTGTTCTATGTTTATTCTACTTTGTTCTAACCATAACTCTAATACCATACTGTAACGCCCCAACCCGAGACCCACCTTAGTAAAGAGGATTAATGAGTAATTCCGTCTACTAAAGCGGAGAATTGGGCTGGTTACGGGCGACCATGTATAACATTTTCTCAAACGTCTACTGAATACGTCGATAAATGCACTATGATTTTTATTTTCTATCTCAAGTGGATCGACATACCCAGTAAATGTTTAACCTAAAACTATAGGTGGCTAACGGATTTATCAAAACAAAATAAAATAACTAAATGTAAAGCACATCATAGAACAGTAATCAACCTCATATATATACATATACATTGATACATGTTTAGTACAATACAATATGAATACAATAAAGGTGGTACTTGACCACAACATATACATTGAATCAAATATAAATATATCAGAGTATGCGAAAGAACAGAAAATGCTCAAGAGAAAGAAGAGCTGTCATTCGATACCAACTTCAAGCTAAGTCCAATAGGTGATACCTGAAACAACTCGGTCTGACCCGAGTATAAATACACGGGTCAGTCTAGCTACACAAAACAGTCAATATCGATTATATGAAGCAGAATGGATATAGTGATACATTTTCTTGAATGAGGAGAAGGATTAGATAACTCATAGCTCAGTACTTAAGTAAAAAATGCTACCTAAGTGACTAAATACCTCGAAAGAGGTAACTCAAACTCAATACTCAAATAAAACACAAGTGCCTCATATCATCGACGATAACCGATAATGAACTCAAATCAACTCATATAAAAATCAATCACAACTCAAAGGGTTCGATGAACCATTGCTCAAAAAAGGAGAAAACTCATCTCAATCACAAATAGAAGTCATGAAAGCAACACAAGATAACTCCATAAGAATGTTTGATTTCAAACTCAAAAGTAAGCCAACACGGCAAAATCTCACACATACATCTCAATCTTAAAAGCTCATGGAATTTGATACGAATTCAAACTCATAAAATCTCAAACTCAATAAAGAATTCGATGCTAGTTCAAAACTCAGAAAATCTTAACACTAATGCGCCAAAAACGGCGAACTCAAAACGCAGAAAACCCGGATCAGCCAGATCCCCGATTACAATGTCGAAGCAATGATGCACGTACTAAACTCAAATGGCCGAAGCCATAGACAAGGTCGCTAACACCTTCCAAAGCAGTTTGTCCTCATCACAAGGTCGCTGACATTTTTCCAAGCCGTTTTGTCAGCCCTAACAAGGTCGCTAACACCTCCCAAAGCAGTTCGTCCCAACGACAAGGTCGCTAACACCTCTCAAAGTAGTTCTGCTAGGTAAACATCGTGAATGTGTCATTAATAATAGCTCAAAGACAGAATACACTCAAGAGCAAGGACATAAGCTCGAATTATCTTTTAGTCTAAGATATCTATAATTTTAAATCTCAACATCTTTTAAATTTTTAAATCTCAATTTCCAACATTTGAAAATTTCTCAAACTCTTTACTATATTACATAGTAAGTAATTTAAAAATCAAAGTTAAAATTCAAATTTTTTCTATTACTTCAAAATTAATTTCCAAAGAATTTTGTAAATCCATAATGATATTCCTCAAAATAAATCAAGGGTTTAAATTCTCTTTACTCTTCTATTAAACCACTAAAATGGTTTTTTTAAAACAATCTTCAAATTCTCTTATTATACTCTTCCCTTCAAACATCCAATGTATATAATATAGATTCTAAAATCTCAAAATATACTTTCAATAAAGCACGGCTAAAAAAACTATAACGATCCTGACTTCGACCTTTAAAAATCGGCACCGAATACGACACTCATATTCAAATGTCGCAGATCCAAACGCCGAATCTGGCACGTCGGAGCTTATAACACCATTAAGTGCAACACAGCGGAAGAAATGAATAATATCAATATATAAAACATTGATACAATATCCAGATACAATATTTGAAACAACTGAATGATACCATGAATATCTATATACATCAGAGATATGATACAAGAAATAGCAGCGGAAAGAAAATAGATAACTCCAGCAGCGGAAAATCTTCATCTCCAAAGCACCAATCCAGAAATAGCTCGAACTCCCAATAATGATGCACAAAGATAAGCAAGTGCAGTCGTCCAAAGACCGAAATAGCTCCAGATAATCTACTAAACCTGACTATCTGAAAAACCAAACTCTAGAGTACCCGTGTGGAAAATTTTGGGCACCTAGAGTTTAGGAAAGGAACAATAAACTCCAGGTCAGTCATGGGACCGGTATGTGTAACAAAAACAGCTTATCTTTAAAAACAACAACAAAGAATTTAAAAGAAATCCATAATGCTTTTGGAAAATGAAACTACCATAAGGCCTCTCGCCACACACACAATGCAAACGCAGAATTGGAGGAGATTTCTCCTTATGATAGTCAAACATGTTTGATACGAGAAAATTTCTTTGATATTATTACTAGTGCATAGTGCAGAAAACATTTCGAAAGTATAATATAAATCTTAGCCAACATAGGCATTTCACACTATGCCTACTATAGCTACCATCTAAACAGTGGTGACCACCATAAGTAAATGGCAGGTTCTACAACTAAAACCGTACAAGGCACGTATTGAAGAATGGATTTCCAACAAATGGTCAGGCTAAGGAACTTCCTACTATCAATGGGATCGCCTCTGGTGGGACGTCCTGAGAACCTAACCAGCTCTCTGCCAACACAAGGCCTGGTTACCTCTGTAACTAGGTAACTACTACTCGAGCATGCCATCCCCCGGTCCTTTGGGACCTTTATCCGAGGCGCCTCTAAGAAACAACCACATGGTAAATGAGATTGGAGCCACCACATAGGTAAATATCTGGGCTCCATACCATGATACCACCCTTTACCAGAAGGGAATGACACACCCTAAAGGGTGCGACCCTCATAACCTTGCCGCATCTTTCCTGTTTCGACCATTTCCGAGGAGTGAGGTCCTGATGCAGTCTCATCCACAAAGCTACGCTTTACACGAAGGCCATGCTTTGATCACAAATGATCAACAAATGATCATTATCACACAGCAGCACTCAGCATGCCACACTACCAAATTGGGAATATATCACTGATAACCTTCAACTACATAACCTCTGAGCTCGTATGTCTCAGAGAAGGGTGTTAAGCTAAGAGAATAAATTCTCCATCACCAACAGATATGTATTTGAAAGAAGTCAATTTTATATCTCAAAGTGTAGTGTCAGACATACAACCATACAAGTCTGGCCTGGGTTCGAACAGAACCGAAGGCACTTCCGAAGAAACCCTTGCAATCCGGGTATCCACAATCCCAATCGGACTTCCCATCACTTAGGGATTCTCTATACCGGGGATCAGCCAGTGTAGAGACAATTGATAGGCTATCCTATCATTTCTACAAATACCCGATCTTCAACACCGATCTTCAAATGCTATCCATAACGTCGTATCTTAATTCGAAATGGGTTATATGACACAAGGTCCTCTCCCGGCTAAACCGAATAATGAGAGCAGTATTTAAAAACATATGGATATGGGATTTCAGTTAAGTCACAACTTATTACCTAAAACTTTTCTTTCAAATGGTTAAACAAATTACCATTTTAATCTTTAAACAAAAAGATTTATTCCCAAAGTTCATCCAGTTTCACAAAGATCCATATACAGATTTCAAAACAATTCCCATTTCGATTAGGATTAACTCATCCAATCTTCAATTTAAGGATTTAACTTATAGCCTTCAAACCATTTCTAAAGATTTACTCATAACTTGGAAAACCCCATCTTCATTTTAGACTTAGAATCTTTTTAATACAAATTGGAGATTCATTTCTTATGTGAAAGCTTTTATTATTTGAAAAAAAATAGTTTTCGTTTCAGAAAAATCCAAATTTATTTGCTCGAGTTAAAGCCCTTGAATTTAAATTCAAATTCTCAAATCAATACATTTAAAATGGTTTAACCCATATATAACTGGTATAACATCTTTAATCCCTAGTTTCAAATCATAGAATTCAATTTCAAATTTTGAATTCAAATTTAAATTAAATAATTTAAATTACAAAACTTTATCAAGTTATTCAAAAATAAATTTTATCTTGAAATTCCATTTCAAAAGCTTTTTACATTTAACCCGATTCCATTTCCAAAACCGTTTGATTTCAAATTGTCTATCTAAAAATCACTTCATAAATTTGTGACTTAATCGATTTCGTTGTGAAATCCATATGTGTGTGTATGGTGTGGTCCAAGGGTTTAACACAATAGTGCAACAACATCATCATCATAGATCAAAACACAGAAATATAGTTGATAAGCGGTATAAACTATAACGCTTATCGTTCATTCACAAATAATATACAATGTATCACAAATAAATGAATAAATTACACACAGCTCAATCCACAGAACTAAATATCACAGATCAGATAGGACAATCAGTTCTAGGCATCTCATACAATACAATCGATCATAAGTAGGGTCAAGCATTCAATAATCATTTATAAGCAGGATTAATTAATTGTTTAATCCTAATTAATTCAGTTTATTTAAAATTAAATTAATTACTTATGAATTAATTACCCAATCCTAATTTATTAATCACAAATTGTTTGATATAAATTTATTTATCAAACACTTTAATTAATTATTCTTAATTAATAAATTAATTAGATTAACCTTAAGTTAATTACATAGTCATTTAACCTTAATTAATTTCATTAAATAATTATCTTTAAGTAATTAATTATCTTTATAAATAAATCAACATTTAATTACATTAAATGTAATTATATCTTAATCACTTGATTAATTAACTTTAACCATTATTTGTAAAAATTGATTAACCATTAACAATCCATTAATTAATCCTAATTATTTAATTAATTAGGTGTTAATTGCAACTTAATTAGTTCTTTTTTTTTTGAAAGGCAAGAGCAAGAACTCACTTTATTGACTTAAGTAAAATTACAAACAATTAATAGATATAGTTCCACAAAAATACATCCTATTACAACCAACTTGACAACTACAGATACAATAAAAAAAACAAATACAAACTAACAATCAATCAATCCAAGCATTACAGTATACTGCATACAACCTGAGAATCCGGTCATGTCATATCAAACATTCCAGAAGAAGGCCATCTGCAAAGCTTCCATGAAATGCAGGCAAACTTCAGATATAGTTTGTTTTCAAATCTCTAAGTATACTACCATGAACCATATTATAGAGTTGTAATGAATTTCTATTACCAATACCAAAAACTCTGTTATTTCTTTCTGTCCATACTGCATATATCAGCCTCTTAAGAAGCTTTAGGAGCAATCTGGTCACACTGGTCTTCCATCTTGTTGCTTTAAACACATTAAACCATTCAATTGAACTAACTGGTGAAGGTTTATAAAATCCACCATTTGACAAAAGCCTATACTATATCTGATATACAAAAGTGCACTCAAAAAACAAATGAGTATTTTTTTCAGTTTCTGATCTGCAGAGAACACAAATATCCTCTGAAATAATACCCATTTTACAGAGCATATCCTTAGTGTTTAATGCATTTTCCATCACTTTCCACAACAATAAGTTTTCTTTAGCACTTCCACCAATTTTCCAAATTCTTGAATGCCAGGGAAAATGTGAACCAACTCTGCAAAGAGATTTGTAAACATGCCTAACAGAATGAAACTTACCCTTGTCTGACCAGATCAAAACATTTTCATTATTCTTAATAGGATTACTGGTGATAACATTCCATAAATTCCTAAGCTGAAAAGAACTAGAATATGGTAATACTATACAATCATCTTGTATAAATTCATCAACTGTTGCCAATTCAGAAATACCAGAATTCCTTCTCAAATTATAATCAACAAGAGAACTTAAAATCAATCCTTGTTTAGCCCATGGAGAATGCCAGAAAAATAAACCTTTAATTAAAACATAATTACATTGTAAGAGAGGAATAAAGGTCTCCCTAAGCTTGAGAATACATCTCTAACTCCAACTACAGTTTTGTGGAATTTGCATAGTCCGAAAATTCCTCTTGCCAATAAGATTGTGATTGACCCATTGAGACCATAAATTTCTTTCAGTTTCAAAAATCTTATTGAAGTATACTGACATAGCTGCCTTATTCCATAGAAAAATATTTGTAATACCAAGTCCACCATTCTTCTTAGATTCAAACAGCTTATAAAATGAAATAGGGATGAGCTTTCTGGAAAAAGGATTACCATGCCAGAGGAATTTATTAAGGGCACTAGAAATCATATTTATAAGCTTTGCAGGGAGAATATAATGTCTAGTCCAATAAGTAGTCATAGCCACAGCAATGGATTGGATGATTGTAAGCCTACCAGCTTGTGACAGTTTATCAATAGGCCATAACTGAAGTCTTTCAATAATCTTTTCAAAGAGTGGCAAGCAATTTTGTTTAGTAATTCTAGAACTTAAGATAGGTAATCCCAAATAGTAAGAATTTTTAGATAATTCTTGAAGACCTGAGTATTTTATAATATCATTCCTCTGAATAGTATTTAAACCAGCAACCAAGATGTTTGATTTATGGAGATTAATTTGTAGGCCAGTGATTGAATAGAAAAATTTTAGAGAGGAAATAATACATTTTAATATTGTGATAAGTAGGCTTTGTAAAAATGATAAGATCATCTGCAAAAAGAAGGTGAGTAATGATTGGTTTTTTACATTTGGGATGAAGCTGAAGATCTTTTTTAACAACTAGATCCATTAGAATAGAATTAAGAAGTTCCATAACTATTATGAACAAATATGCAGAGATTGGATCACCTTGCCTAACACCTTGTACCCCTTTAAAATAACCATACAGTCCACCCTCTCTTGAAATAGAGTACATAGGTGATGATATGCATGTGAAAATCCAAGCTAGAAAAGGTTTTGGGAAGTTCATCCTAGACATAATAGCTAAAATAGAAGGCCAAGCAATAGAATCAAAAGCCTTCTTAATGTCTAGTTTTAACATGCACCGTGGTGAAATATTTTTCCTCTCATAGCCATACAACAATTCTTGAGTCAAGAGAATATTATCACTTATTGATCTACCAGTAATATATGCAGCTTGATTGTTTGAGATAATGGATGGCATGACTATTTGTAATCTATTAGCTAAAACCTTTGAGATGATTTTGTAAATAATATTACAACATGAAATTGGCCTAAAATCAGCAACTGAAGATGGATTAACAATCTTGGGAATTAAAGCAATAGCAGTTGCAGCAAGTCCAACAGGGAGTTTATTATGAAGAAAGAAATGTTGAATAGCCTTTACAATATCTGACCCAATTATTTTCCAACTCTGCTGAATAAAATATGCATTATAACCATCTGGACCTCCACAACTATCACTATCCAAACTAAACACTGCAGATTTAATTTCATTATCTGATATTGCACTAATCAGAGTATTAGACTGAGAGGTAGTTATGGTTGGAAGAGTAATGTCATAAAGATGTTTGATATCAGGAATGAATAAGTTGGTTGGTGCTAAGATAGATGTAAAATATTGAATAAAAGCTTCATTAATTCCATCAAAAGTATTCACCATGTTTCCAAACATATCCTTTATTTGAAAAATACATTCACTATTCCTTTTCACTTTTAGGAAGTTATGGAAGTACTTAGTATTCCTATCTGCCTCTCTTTCCATTCTCAAATGAATTTTCTGCTTGATTGAAGAAACTTCCTTTTGTATAACTTGATCCAGAGCATTTTTTAATTGCAATTCAATATGAAGTAAAGTAGAATCAAAATGTCTAGCACTCAGGATTTCTTGTATTCTAATAAGCTCACTCCTAATCTGAGTAGATAGTTTAGAATCCTTACCTAAATAAGCAGCAGACCAATTCTTTAGTTGAAATTTAAGAGCTTTCGTCTTGAGAATAATATTTGTTAGAGGATCCTTGCCATATTGCATATTCCAAACCTGCTTTAAAATAACATGATAATCAACTTGTTTAGTCCAGAAATTAAAAAATTTAAAAGATTGCTTCCCACCACGAAAATCATCAACTCCACAATGAAAAATTAATGGGAAATGATCAGATAAAGAAGGTTGTAAGATGTGATAAAATGATTTTGGCCAAAGATGAAGAAAAGGAAGATTTATGAAAATATGATCAAGCTTACATAAAGTAGGATTTCCACTCCTATTACTGTTCGACCAAGTAAAATCTGAACCAAGATATTTAGCAGAGATAAGATTTGATTGAATTAAAGCACTATTTAAAGGAGAAATATCCTTAAGAGATAAAGGACAGCCACCAAGTTTTTGATTACTTGCAAACATACAATTAAAATCACCACCAATTAGCCAAGGAGTAGAAGATGAGTTTAAAGATGGAAGAAAATCCAGAAAAACCTGTCTCAAAGATAAAGAATTTTGAGCATAAACAGAGGTAAGATGGAAAGTTAAGTTGGAAGGAAAGTGAATACAAATGTAATGAATATATTGATCAGAGGCACATATTCTGGAAAGTTTAAAAAAATGAGGATTCCATAAAGTGAGCAATCTGCCTAAATTAGATTCAAGAAAGTTGTTATCATATAACCAAGATGGAGCAATCAAATGCATAGCCTTAATGGTAGATTGAATGTCAAGCTTAGTTTCAGAAACACACATTAATTGAATATTTTTGTCCTGTATAAGATTCTTAATCTCAAGTTGCTTAGATGATAAATTAGCCCCTCTTATATTCCAAAAGGCAATATTATTCGTTTAATAGGAAGTGGAGGAAGCAAAGGTGAAGGATTCTTCCTAGTATGCCTTGTATGAGAATTATTTTTTGATGAGGACAAAGGTAAGACCTCATGAGGCTTATAATCCTTACCTTTATTGATATCAACAGTGTTTACATAACTAGTAGTGCCAGAATTTGACATGACAACAGAACACTCACTAGGTACTGAAGGAGGAGGAAGTAAAATATGATTTGGAGGTGACAAATGCAGATAAGGTGAGGAAAGATTAGGAACTTGAGATTTAGAACTAAATTGAGAACTACATGAAGTTGAAACAGATGTAGTTGCATTAGAGAGTATAGGTGAGACAACTTTAGTAACAGATGTAGATGAAAATTTTGATAGAGCTTCAGCTGATAAAGATGTAGCAGAAGGAATAGGATCACTAACAGATGAGACAACTTTAGAAACAGATTCAGATGAAAGTTTGGAAAGATTTTGAGTTGATAAAGATGTAATAGAGGGAATAGCATCACTAACAGATATACTATCCTTAGTTGTATCAAGAGAGGAGCTTAATAAAACTGCAAATGAATTAGAATTGTCTGTAAGGCAGGAACTATTTACATGATGAACTTCAGTTTCAATTGCCTTGCCAACTTCCATACCACTGATAGAATCAACATTTGATTTATTATTTTCCTTAACCACTGATACTTTCTTCTTCCATACCCCTTTATTTCTTTTATTAGCAATTCTCCAAGTATGATCAATTGTATTAACATCATTATCACCTTGAATCTTATTAACATTCTCCCCCAAATCATGCTTTTTACTACCATCAGTGTCAATGACCTTGTTTACAAATTCACAAGATACAGTGTCATGACCAAAGATTTTACAGTGAGTACAAATTTTAGGCTTCCAATCATAAGACAGTTGAACATCAGGACAGTTACTACCCAACTGTGGAATATGAATAGGATCAGGTAACTCAAAATCAGGCGAAATCTCCACCAGTGCTTTTGCATACTTAAATCTTTGCAACTTCTCAGTGCTACTATCAAAACAGATTAATCTACCAACATGACATGCCAGCCAATTAATACCAACTAACGTCCAGAGTATGATTGGAATCTTATGAAAATGGATCCATACTGGCACTTTTTTAATCTGAGCTTGAGATATACCAATAGATGGATCCCATTTTGTGATTATGAACATTCTACCCCTAATAAAGATAGGATCCGAGTCAAGAACATGGTGCTTATCTTCTTGATTGGAAAAATTGAAGTAGAAATTATATCCATCCGATTTAAACTCAACTTCACCTTTAAGTTTCCAAAATCTTTTCAAGAAATTAACTACAGTCAAGAAAGAAAGCGTACCATCCAAAAAGAACCCAACTAAGTGATTATTCCTGTATTTTAATCCTTCCTCCCTTACTAAATCCGGTAAATCAAAAGAGGGTTTGTCACGCGAGATATCAAAATGAATCGGTTTGTATGATCCAGCATTACGAGGTAGAGATTTGAAGAGCGATGACCAGTTAGAAGTCAAAGAATGAGAATCAATGTTATTGGAAGATGCCAAAGAGTCAGACTTAAAAGCAACAGAATTAGGAAGGGAAGAAGATGAAGGAATAGAGGCTAAGGAAGAAGAAGAGAAGGTAGAGAGAGGAGGAAAAGAGGCAGAATCAAGAGAGAAAGAGGAAGAGGAAAAAGAAGATGATACGGACGCCATTAAACTTAATTAGTTCTTAATTAAAATTAATTAATTTCTAATCATAAATTATCTACTTGAATCTATGATTCTTAATTACACATTAACTATCTCTTAATTAATTAACTTAAACTTAATTTATAAATTTAAACTTCTAATTACTAATTTAATTAATACAAAACAATAATCATTCCATTCTAATTAACTTCGAAATTAATGAATTACAAATTATTGAATCTTTATTTACTTAAAAGTAAAACTCATATTTATTAATGATTTAATTAACACTCACAAATATGTTTGAAACATTGATTTTCAACTTGCTTTAAATTCAATGTTAAAGTACTACTTTTGTTATAAAGAAATTTAAAAGAGGTTAAATTCAAATTCCTTTTAGACTCAGCATATTTAAAGTTTTACTTTAACATATAACTTATGTAAACATTTAAATTCATAAAACTTACTTTATTTCAAATTAAGAATTCAAAGGTAAGTTTAAATCCAGGTTTCAAAACTTTTTTTTAAAATTCTACCTTTACATTTCAAATTCTAGTTTAAATTCAAATTCTTTTTAAATTACAGTTACTTACCTAAAACTTTTAAGTTATCAAACAATTTAAATTTAGAAATTTTATTTCCAAACTAAGCTTTAAACTAAACTTGAATTCCAATTTTACCTTTGAACTTCAAACTCATTTTACTTTTTTTTATCAATTGAAACTTTCATTTTAAAAATTCAAACAGAAGCAGGTTTTGTTTGGTGGCTGCAAATCTTATCTTTGGTGGCTGATGATATTTTCTTGTGTACAATGACATTAAATTTCTTTTGTTCATGCTTATCTTTATATAGTTGAATGTAAACTGTCTGTATTTTCTTTGCTTTGGCCTTATTACTTTGGAATCTAGATGTTATATTTTTTTATATGTTGTTAGATTGGCTATGTGTTAACTTTATACTTTATAAAGTTCTAGTATATTTTGTTCTTTAAATTATTTATAAATTCCAATTCAAATTTAATTCAAATACATTTTTCCAAGTAATTCATAATTTAACTAATATTTTATATCAATTACCAATTATTTCACAATCTTTATTCAAAAATTAAATTAATTAACAATTTAAACTTGGTAAAAATTCGGGATTGTTACAGATTCCCCCCTTAAGAAATTTCGTCCCCGAAATTTGTAGGCACGAAAGTAACGAATATAGATACACAAAGACAGAGAAACAGTTTTTCAGGTCAAACTGGATATCTATTCTCCATTTGGCTTACCAAATCATAATATCAATAATATGAGAACAAAGTCATTCAATACTACACAGAATACTTGGGTCACCAGGTCTACGAAATATGCAGGGCACTGGTTAGTTCGAAGGATAACTAACCGTTCGTAGAATATATTGAGACCCAAAAATAGACAGATATATGGATACAATTTCAAAAAAAATTAGTTTAGAAACTAAAGTATACCTATCAACCATAGCAACCAAAGCAGCCAATTTATCCAGACAAATAATTCTGACCTATTTGGATTTATGTCCCATGCAAATATATCAAATCTTCTTCCTGGAGCTGCCAGGAACTATCGAAGAATCGAGAAAAGAGATGCTGAACAAAAGAGATTGATAGAGAAAAGATTGTTTCCTTGTTGCAGGGTATTGACCATTTATAGTGGTACTCCCCTGTCCCCTATCTCGTCCTCTTCTTGCACTCATACTTACTATTAGTGAATAGTAAGAGAATTTACTGAGGCATTCGAACGGATATCTTAGGGATATACTCATTCTAGGGTATACTTCACCCTATCTCTAATGAGCTACTTAATGTGTTATACTCCTGAGCTAAAGTTCTAACCTTCAGCTTTGATACCAATTATAACGATCTGACTTCGGCCTTCGAAAATCGGCACCGAATACGACACTCATATTCAAATGCTGCAGATCCAAACGCCGAACCTGGCACGCCGGAGCTTATAACACCATTAAGTACAACACAGCGGAAGAAATGAATAATATCAATATATGCAACATTGATACAATATCCATATACAATATCTGAAACAACTGAATGATACAATGAATATCTATATACACCAGGGATATGATATAAGAAATAGCAGCGGAAAGAAAATAGATAACTCCAGCAGCGGAAAATCTCCATCTCCAAAGCACCAATCCAGAAATAGCTCGAACTCCCAATAATGATGCACAAAGATAAGCAAGTGCAGTCGTCCAAAGACTGAACTAGCTCCAGATAATCTACGAAACCCGACTGTCTGAAAATCTGACTCTAGGCTGTCCGTGTGGAAAATTATGGACACCTAGAGTTTAGAAAGGGAACAATAAACTCCAGGTCAGTCATGGGACTGGTATGAGCAAACAAAAAAGTTTATCTTGAATAAAAACAAAACAAAACGAAATAAAGCGGAAATCCACAATGCTTTTTGGAAAATGAAACTACCATAAGGCCTCCCACCACACACACAATGCAAACGCAGAATTGGAGGAGAATTCTCCTTATGATAGTCAAACATGCTTGACACGAGAAAATTTCTTTGATATTATTACTAGTGCATAGTGTAGAAAATATTTCGAAAGTATAATATAAATCTTAGCCAACATAGGCATTTCGCACTATGCCTACTATAGCTACCATCTAAATAGTGGTGACCACCATAAGTAAATGCCAGGTTCTACAACTAAAACCGTACAAGGCGCGTATTGAAGAATGGATTTCCAACAAATGGTCAGGTTAAGGAACTTCCTACTGTCAATGGGATCGCCTCTGGCGGGACGTCTCGAGAACTTAACCAGCTCTCTACCAACACAAGGCCGGGTTACCTCTGTAACTAGGTAACTACTACTCGAGCATGCCATTCCTCGGTCCTTTGGGACCTTTATCCGAGGCGCCTCTAAGCAACAACCACACAGTAAATGAGATTGGGGCCACCACATAGGCAAATATCTAGGCTTCATACCATGATACCACCCTTTACCAGAAGGGAATGACACACCCTAAAGGGCGCGACCCTCGTAACCTTGCCGCATCTTTCCTGTTTCGACCATTTCCGGGGAGTGAGGTCCTGATGCAGTCTCGTCCACAAAGCTACGCTTTATAAGAAAGCCATTATTTGATCACAAATGATCAACAAATAATCATTATCACACAGCAGCACTCAGCATACCACACTACCAAATTGGGAATATATCACTTATAACCTTCAACTACATATCTGTTGGTGACGGAGCAGTTTTATATCTCAAAGTGTAGTGTCAGACATACAACCATACAAGTCTGGTTCGGGTTCAAACAGAACCGAAAGCACTTTCGATGAAGCCCTTACAATCCGGGTATCCACAATCCCGATCGGACTTCCCATCACTTAGGGAATCTCTATATCGAGGATCAGCCAGTGCAGAGACAATCGATAGGTTATCCTATCGTTCTACAAATACCCGGTCTTCAACACAGGTCTTCAAATGTTATCCATAACGTCGTATCACTATTAGGAATGGGTTTTATGACACAAGGTCCTCTCCCGGCTAAACCGAATAATGAGCGCAATATTTAAAAACATATGGATATGGGATTTCAGTTAAGTCACAACTTATTACCCAAAACTTTTCTTTCAAATTGTTGAACAAATTACCATTTTAATCTTTAAACAAAAAGTTTATTCCCCAAAGTTCACCCAGTTTCACAAAGATCCGTATGCAGATTTCAAAACAATTCCCATTTCGATTAGGATTAACTCATCCAATCTTCAAGTTAAGGATTTAACTTATAGCCTTCAAACCGTTTCCAAAGATTTACTCATAACTTGGAAAACCATCTTCATTTTAGACTTAGAATCCTTTTAATACAAATTGGAGATTCATTTCATATGTGAAAGCTTTTACTATTTGAAAACAAATAGTTTTCGTTTCAGAAAAATCCAAATTTATTTGCTCGAGTTAAAGCCCTTGAATTTAAATTCAAATTCCCAAATCAATACATCTAAAATGGTTTGACCCCTATATAACTGGTATAACATCTTTAATCCCTAGTTTCAAATCATAGAATTCAATTTCAAATTTTGAATTCAAATTTAAATTAAATAATTTAAATTTCAAAACTTTATCAAGTTATACAAAAATAAATTTTATCTTGAAATTCCATTTCAAAAGCTTTTCACATTTAACCCGATTCCATTTCCAAAACCGTTTGATTTCAAATTGTCCATTTAAAAATCATTTCAAAAATCTATGACTTAATCGATTTCTTTGTGAAATCCATATTTTTGTGTGTATGGTGTGGTCCAAGGGTTTAACACAATAGTGCAACAACATCATCATCGCAGATCAAAACACAGAAATATAGTTGATAAGCGGTATAAACTATAACGCTTATCGTTCATTCACAAATTCACAGATAATATACAAATGTATCAGAAATAAATGAATAAATTACACACAGCTCAATCCACAGAACTAAATATCACAGATCAGGTAGGACAATCAATTCAAGGCATGTCATACAATACAATCATTCATAAGTAGGGTCAAGCATTCAATAATCATTTATAAGCAGGGTTAATTAATTATTTAATCCTAATTAATTCAATTTATTTCCAATTAAATTAATTACTTATGAATTAATTACCCAATCCTGATTTATTAATCACAAATCATTTGATACAAATTTATTTATCAAACACTTTAGTTAATTATTCTTAATTAATAAATTAATTAGATTAACCTTAAGTTAATTACATAATCATTTAACCTTAATTTATTTCATTAAATAATTATCTTTAAGTACTTAATTACCTTTATAAATAAATCAACATTTAATTACATTAAATGTAATTCTATCTTAATCACTTGATTAATTAACTTTAATCATTATTTATAAAAATTGTTAACCATTAATAATCCATTAATTAATCCTAATTATTTAATTAATTAGGTGTTAATTGCAACTTAATTAGTTCTTAATTACAATTAATTAATTTCTAGTCATATATTATCTACTGGAATCTATGATTCTTAACTACACATTAATTATCTCTTAATTAATTAATTAACCCTAATTTATAAATTTAAACTTCTAATTACTAATTTAATTAATACAAAACATTAATTATTCCATTCTAATTAACTTCAAAATTAATGAATTACAAATTATTGAATCTTTATTTACTTAAAAGTAAAACTCATATTTATTAATGATATAATTAACACTCATAAATATATTTGAAACATTGATTTTCAACTTGCTTTAAATTCACATGTTAAAGTACTACTTTTGTTATAAAGAAATTTAAAAGTGGTTAAATTCGAATTCCTTTTAGATTCAGCATATTTAAAGTTTTACTTTAACATATAACTTATGTAAACATTTAAATTCATAAAACTTACTTTATTTCAAATTAAGAATTCAAAGGTAAGTTTAAATCCAAGTTTCAAAACTTTGTTTTAAATTCTACCTTTACATTTCCAATTATAGTTTAAATTCAAATTCTTTTTAAATTAGACTTACTTACCTAAAACTTTTAAGTTATCAAACAATTTAAATTTTGAAATTTTATTTCCAAACTAAGCTTTAAACTAAACTTGAATTCCAATTTTACCTTTGAACTTCAAACTCATTTTACTTTTGTTTTATCAATTGAAATTTTCGTTTTAAAAATTCAAACAGAAGCAGGTTTTGTTTGGTGGCTGCAAATCTTATCTTTGGTGGCTGATGATATTTTCTTGTGTATAATGACATTAAATTTCTTTTGTTCATA
Source organism: Allium cepa (assembly GCA_030765085.1). Lineage (NCBI taxonomy): Eukaryota > Viridiplantae > Streptophyta > Magnoliopsida > Asparagales > Amaryllidaceae > Allium > Allium cepa. The sequence continues at coordinate 293,660,170 of CM060939.1, forward strand.
CTTATCTTTATATAGTTGAATGTAATCTGTCTGTATTTTCTTTGCTTTGGCCTTATTACTTTGGAATCTAGATGTTATATTTTTTTATATGTTGTTAGATTGGCTATGTGTTAACTTTATACTTTATAAAGTTCTAGTATATTTTGTTCTTTAAATTATTTATAAATTCCAATTCAAATTTAATTCAAATACATTTTTCCAAGTAATTCATAATTTAACTAATATTTTATATCAATTACCAATTATTTCACAATCTTTATTCAAAAATTAAATTAATTAACAATTTAAACTTAGTAAAAATCCGGGATCGTTACAAAAACAATCTTATTAACATTCTCATCTTTATAACTTAAAAATAAATAAGTGGCATTGCCTCGCCATTGAGTCTCTAATAAATAAATATATTTGTTGGCTGCAGAGTTGACCGAACGATCAAAACTGCCTCGCCACTCTATTACTCGTCTCTAAAATCAATGGCTGCAATTACCATTCAAAAATAAATTTAATATTTAATCTCAAAATATTATTTTCAAAATTTCAATCTTTAAAACACAAAACATTGTGTTTGATTGCCTCATCATAGCATTAAGGAGATTCCTATCAATAACGTTGATCAAGCGTGTCGACCAGAACTCTTAACTACTGGATTGATAACTCAACACTCTCAAATTATTTCTATAAAAAATACTACTCATATAAATATATTCTCAAAAAATTCTTTGATTTTTAAAATAACTTAAAACTCCAATTTCTCTTTTTAAAACTCATATATATATATATATATAGCTTCAAAAACTCAAACCAAAGAACATTAAGAGAATGCATCGAGATATTCCTAGAATACTCCATTCACAGAATAAACAGAAGGAGATGGAGTGTTCGTCAACTCCTACAAGATGATGAGCCACTCTCGAAAATCATCAAGATACAAGATAAGCAAGATATTCTTCTCGAAGGAGAAGAAGCACAAGAACAACAAATCAATACTTTGAACAAAGTAATGCTACAAAGGATAAAACCGATTGAGTATCCGAAAAGGATAACTCAAAGAAACTGAATGATAAACTCAATCAAGCTCGAACAATCTAGAAACTCACCTGATTCCTTAGTGGATGTCCTTGTGGTAGGATAGCCAAAGGCTAAAAGCCAGGAATAAGGTTAATTCAACACTCGATTGCTCGATTGGATATCAAACACAAACGGACTCATCAATACTCAACAAAGTCACCTTGACTGGAATTCAATATATATCATCAACATCTCGATACTCAAGAGAGAATTTAGAAACTTCAAAATCATCATTAACATTCCAAAGTGATAGAAATAATAAACCAATCAAAATAGGAAACCTAAATATATAAAGCATCCTATAAAACAAAGGATTGGACTTAATATCAAATAAATCAATCCATCTCAAATCAAATGCATCTCAAGATTGTGAGTAACAAAGGAATACTCACAAAGCAACATCAAATGGAAATCTCAGAATGCTCACAATAAGCCAATCGTTGTGGATCCCCTTAATACGATTCACAACTCTCAAAGGAACACAACAAGAATACTCAAAGGAATCAATAAGCTTCATCGATACGAACTCACTCGCATCGACAAAAATAAGAATAGAATAATCTCGAATAAGGTTATTCATAAGATAAGATAACATCAAACTCAATTATGGCATACTACGGAATATAATATATATTCCTTGACATATTCCATCTCAACATATCCCAAAACTTGAAAAAAAATCAAAGCACGATTCGAAAACAAGCTCGAATAAAGGACAATGATTCACTCGTATTGTACTTTGATGTATCGTGATGTATGTACTATTCTGTGTTTATTCTACATTGTTCTAACCATAGCTCTGATACCATGTTGTAATGCCCCACTCCGAGAACCACCTTAGTAAAGAGGATTAACGAGTAATTCTGTCTACTAAAGCGGAGAATTGGGCTGGTTAAGGACGACCATCTATAACTTATTTTAAACATCTACTGAATACGTCGATAAATGCACTATGATTTTTCTTTTCTATCTCAAGTGGATCGAAATACCCAGTAAATGTTTAATCCAAAACTATAGGTGGCTAACGGATCTATCAAAACAAAATATAATAACTAAATGTAAAGCACATCGGAGAACAGTAATCAACCTCATATATATACATATACACTGATACATGTTTAATACAATATAATATGAATACAATAAAGGTGGTACTTGACCACAACATATACATCGAATCAAATTTAAATACATCAGAGTATGCGAAAGAACAGAAATTGCTCAAGAGAAAGAAGAGCTGTTATCTGTAACAACTCGATATTTTCAACCATTCGCATCCATTATAAGTGTATAGGTAGACACTCATGCCGGAATTGAATTGCTCAAAATACCGCATTGTAAATAAAAATTTGGCAAATCTCAGAATATACAGTAAATAAAATCACCGATCACAGACATAGAGTAATAATAATGCAGCGGAAGTAAAAGAAAAGATAGTAGTTCATGAAGCTACTATAAAAATATATCAGAGTTACATAAAATACAACAGAAGAAATAAAGTACAAAAGAAGTCTCAATATATAGAAATCTACTAATACAATAGATGGAAAGGACCAACAGACTGCAAAAGATAAAACTTGACAAGTAGATAATCTCCAGCGATTCCAATCTCCAGAAAGTGGAAATACAAATCTGTGAATACTCAGGCTGACCCGAGCGTAAATAAAAATACAAACACTCGAGTCAGGACATACATACTTATACAATGTAGACCAACTCAAGTGAACTGTAGTAAAGGTACAAGTAACTTAGAAGATGCTTGGGACCGCCCATCCTCTAAGGATCCGTTAAACTATTTACTATGTAGTAATATACGCTATATACAGTAGTGTCTAATCAGTAAAGTATAATCATATAGAAAATAGCGTTAAGGGGGATGGTGAACCTTAACTCGGTCGGATCTTTAAAACCAAAATCGTAGTGGGCTCGCTATAAGGAGATGACACGGCCCGCGAGGCAATGCCAGGGTGGATACACCGTTTGCACTCCCGGACCGGTGGTGATGGCAAGCCAGCAGCTTCCGCCCACCTCGAACAATACCCCCGAATCAAAGTGGCGCCACATATCGAATCGCAAAAGTAATAGAATGGTTTTCGATGGAGCATGCTCGATGAAAGGGTGCGACCCTTTGTGTAGCCCGGTATAGCTCCTGTTTTAGTCATTTATGCCAACTCACGGGAGTTGGGTCCGCGTAATATACCTCGAGAACGTCGCCACCATCCTACTTCATTCTGGAATCTCCACCGCGTACACAGTTTTTAAAGTGGTTTTGGTATTGGCCGGCTATAAGACAATATCCGATCCCGGTCTCTTTAACAACCAATCGTTATTATAACCCGTAGTTATAACTTCAAAACAATTATTTTGTACTTCAAAATAAAATATCATTTCAACCCGAATCTTTATCAAATAGAGATTAAATCATTTGTAACCATTTCAATATATCATCATACCATATCTTTCAATTCAAATATTTATCAAAATAAATATCAAGTCATTTCTAACCATTTCAATATATTAAGTTTATCATATCCTTTCAAACTTCCTTTCAAATCATTTCTAATATATCAACATATCATAACTTTTCAAAGCTTCATTTCCAAAATATCATATCTTTTCGAAACCACATTTCAATCATTTTAATATATCAAAATATTATATCTTTCGAAACCACATTTCAATCATTATTCATTTTATTCAATTTAGAATACCATTTCAATTCATATTTCGAAACAGTTTATATTCCAAAAAAAAAAAAATTATCATTAAAATGAAGTTATCATGTTAATAATTAAATTATTAAATTTTCAAAAAATTTCAACTTTCAAAGTTCATTTATTCACTTACGTTTATCAAAACAGTGAAATTTCACTTTACGCAGCATTTAGAGAACGTTACGGAAAGTTACATTCAAAACGGTTCAATTTGACAAAAGACAACATTTTAAAATGTTGTAATAGGGTTTACTTAAGTTTTAAATAAACTTAGTTAGATTCAAAAATTATAGCACTTACAAAAATTGCTATAATAGCTTTTAATTCAATTTAGCTTTTTAGTTCATTATCATCAACTACAGCATTTACAAATGCTGTAATATCATTTACATTGTAATTAATAGCATTTCAAAAATGCAGTCAATTAACTTCAAATATTCAATATAATTTCTCAAACAATTATATTTTTATTTAAAACATTTTTAACTCATAAAATCATACATTTTCACATTTATAAACATCATTTAATTTTCCTCAAGTTCATGATTTTATAAAGTTAAATTTCCATTCAAAAATCAAGATTTAATAATAATTCACTTATTAAAATGCAATGTTCAATTTTAAATTTATTACATTAAATTTCAACTTAATACCTAAGTTCAAATTATCAAATATAACTTAATTTTATTTTTATTTACTTAACTAAAAGTTCACTTTTAAGTCAATTTCATAAATTTTCAATTTTAGTTATATTTCAAAACTTCATCTTAAAATATCCGTTCATTTCACATTTTAACTTTATTCAAAATCCTTAATATGTTATAAGATCATTTTAAATTGATTTAGATTCAAAATATCATAATTTTATCATATTTTCAAAGTTATTTAAATTCCATTAAAAATTAAGTCAAAATTTCCAAAACAACTTACATTCATATTTTCTAACTTCCCATAATTTATTTAACTTATAGATTTCCAGAAAATAAATAATACTTTACAAAAATTATATTTTTATTTAATTTCAAATCAAAATATTATAAAAATTAAATTTCTAAAATATTTTAAAATTTTAAGAAAAACATATTTTAACTACGGGCCTGTATATAATTTTCTACGCTAGGTAAAGTGATACGGGTAATATATCATTTCAACCCGTAATTTACAAAGAAAAAATCCGGGTTTTATCATTTCAAACCCGTAGTCCCTAGTAAATGAAATAAATTGAAAATCATTCAGGCCTATCATTTCAGCCCATAACAATTTTCCCTTATTCCAAAGTCCGTTCGAGTATGTATCATTTCAACCCATAGTGATTCTAATCTAAAGGGAACTTGCAGTGTGATGAATAGATAAAATAAACAGAATAGCATGAAATAACAGTAACATATAATATAATAGGTGTAATAACAAGTGTGAACATCATATGATAATAATATAAGCAGTTATAACATGATCATATAGTTCTACAGATTCACAGGGTGTCAATTTACTACTTATATACGTACATAATGTCTGGTGAGAAATACTCACCGGTTTGAGCTGAAGACACAACAACGAATTGCACAAATGGGATCTACACAAGCACAAAAGCACGACACAGATTCGAATGGAGGAGCAAAATGTCAAATTCCTTGGATACACATCAAACAAAACAATATAACAACGATGAGTTTCAAACCCAAAATACGATAAACTGCGCTAGAATAAACTGCACAGAATCAAACAGAAATGCTTGCACTTGATTTTTACCTTTACTAGGCTCAACCATAAGGGGTAATACAAGGCCATGGCAGGTGTTTGGGTCAGGTTTGGGTGAGTATGGGTTCGGCCTAAATGGTGGAATGGTGGTGCAAAAGTGGTAGAGGGAAAATACAACATAAGCATGCATTCACATGGATGGGGTCAATAATTTGGGCTCGGCCAAGGCTCTAATGGTCACGGCCAGAAAGGTGGGGTCCACTGGAGTGATGTGGCAGAGGTTGCTGGAGGTGCTGGAGGTGATGGTGATGTGGTAGGTGGCGTCTAGGGGGTTGGTGAGGTGATAGAGATGAGGTGGTGGTGGTTAGGCTAGGAATTTGGGTGGTTTTTGAGACTTTTGTGCAATTGCATCACCAAGGGGTTCATGGCTTGGAATTTTTTGTGAGGAGGAGGTGGTGATGAGGTGCCATCAGGTGGTGGAGGCGGCTAGGCAGCAAGGGGCATGGCCGAACCTATAGAGAAGGAGCAAGTGCAACCAAAATCAAACTAGAAATTAGGCAATACAATAGAAAAGAGATAAAGAAGATAGAATTTTTTTTACCAAACTCTTCAAACCAATAGGGGCCGAAAAATTTTTTCCAGGAAGGAGGAAATGACGTACGTGAAAAAAAAATGAATGGCGGCTGAAGGATTAGGGTTTGGTCAAAAGAAAATGAATGCAAGAGCTAAGAAAATGAAGAGACGGGAAAACAAAAGGCCTTAAGCAAATTAAGAGTCACAACCTTTCAAATTTCCTTTTATATATTTTGTAATTTATAAATACATATAAAACTGAGAAATAAAGATAAAAAATCAGAAATAATAATAAATATCTAAAATAATTAATTAATTTTTAATTAAATAGAATTTAAATTAAGAAAATGGCTTAAAATTGCAAACTAGGCTTTAAAATTGAAAACAACTCAAATAATCTTTGGAAAAATCTATTCTAATTTAAATACATGGAAATGAATATTAATAAAGTAAAACACAGCAAATAAAAGTGAATTTATAAAATAAATTACTAAATTTTAATTATATATAATTAAATTAAGGAAATAGGAAAGAAAACAAAAACTAGGCTAGAAAATTTGAAAATAAATGCAATGGACTTTGGAAAAATTTTATATACTTGAAAAATAATTATAAATAAAGATAGTAACAAAAAAATACATTCACAAAATAAAAAAATGAAAAATTTATTTAAATATAGTTAAATGAAGAAAATAGCAGAAAAATAGAAACAACCTTTAAAAATAGGAAATAAATACAGTAAATTTCGGAAAAATTCTATTATCATTTTAAAAATAATTAAAAGTCAAAATATACATAATATAACATAAATATACAAGTTATAATAAGATATATAAAATAAAAATGTCATTTATATAATTTAAAATAAAGACTATTGCTGAATAACCCAATATACACACAATATTGAAAACAGTATAACTTTTGCAATTTAAATCCGTTTTCAACGAAACGAAAAGCAGTGTTCTTAAAATTTTATGTACTTTCATAATAAAAGATAAAATTTAAATTTTAAAACTTTTAAAATTTTAAATTAAAAGTCAAAATTTGATTATTTTGAGCTAAATTCAGTTTTTGGAAAATATTCTTTTTAGTCATGCTTTTGAATGATAATTCATATCAAAACTAAAGTTAATATTTAAAGTAACAAAATTAATCATTCAAAAATAAATAAATAAGTTTTTAAATCAAAATTCAATTAAAACAATTAAAATATACAATTAAAAAAATCACAAAATACAGGGTTGTTACACTCTCCCCCACTCAAAACTTTTCGTCCCCGAAAAGGAATGAGGTACGGAAAAGCACAGAAAAAGATAGAGTGAAACAAGATTAAGACAAGATGACAAGGAGAATGAAATTATACATGATAACTATTGTTATAGGTAAGTTTAACAAGGTGGAGATGATCTTTCCAAGATTCTCCAAAATCAAGAACACAAGCATGCAAAATAAATTCAAAATGAGTACAAAAGATTATCAAAGATTATAGAAAGATTTCTAAATAGAAAGATTATAGAAAGATGCCTATACCGGTCTATCGCAAGATAAGGATGATAAGGACAAACAAAAGATAGTTTGAAAAACAAAATAAGGAAATAAATTTGAAAGCATGGAAATTTCAACTTAAATAGAGAATAAATCTTTACACAAGTTAAATAAATCTTAACTATCTTAAATTTCATTATCTTATTAGCCAATCATCTTAAATTAACAATTTTTAAAACTATGGGTTTGAAAAATAATCATTTATTACACTCACAATGTATTTAATAAATTTTATTCTTCTTCATTCCTAATTAAAATTAAAATTATTACTCTCAATATATTTATCACTTATGTTAAACATACTTACACTTATTATAACTGCTTTCTTTTATTCTTAGTTCTTTTAACATTATTTTATTGTAAGTTATTCAATTACCCTTTATTATATTTACCTCTGTTAATCATTTTATAACTAAAATTTAAGAGTATAACATTTATTATAACCACTCAAATTTTATTTATAAAACTTTTTATATTGTATATTATCCAACTACATTGTTAACTTCTGAAATTAAGGTAATTTATATTGGAATGCAATTGAGTATTGTACAAATAAAACTTTCCAATTCAATCATTTCAATTTTAAATCACTTATTCAAAATTTTGGATTTCTTTTTATAATTGAAATTATTCTTTAAAAATAAAATTTAAGAATTAAATTTCCGATTTCTTCAAACCATTTAGAGATAACTAAATGTATGTACATAGTTTATCAAATAAAATTTAAATCATATGTCTACATATATTATAAATCAAGTCATATTTTAGAAAATTCAAACCAAATTAAATTCCCAAAACAAAGCTGTAGCAAGACTACAGAATAGTCTCTTCACTTCAAAACTCGAAAATGAACGTCGATGATGCTGCAGTCATCACCGAAGTTATTTTCCCGCGACAAAGAGAAGAGCACTAATTTTAAACTTAAAATTCTTTGGAAACAAATTTCTATTCAAAAATACTTTAAATAATATGACCTTTTAAAACTTTAAACACAAGGTTTGAAACCATCGGAAATTAAATTCTTACATTTCTTGTTCAAAATTCATTTCAGTTCCCAAATAAATTTATAAACAACTATCTATAAATTCATTTATAGAACAATAAATGATAAATTTAGTATTATCATTTCAATAATCAATTTTAAATCAATTTATTAAGTTCCATAAATTTACTTATATATCAAAATTTTATTTCACTAACCAAATTTAAAAATAATATTGTGTCAGTTTGTTCTGCCAAAGTGTTTTGGAAATCTTATCGATAGCGTTGATCAGACGAATCGATCGGAAACCCAAATCAACATCAACAACTCAAACAACACAATATAAAAACAAAACATAGATTTACAAGTACAATTCAAAATGTTTGGAAGAATAGATTGGAAACAAAAGACAAGATGGTTAAATAACAGAGTAGGGAGGTGGATTAGCTTAAATAAATCGCGGGCAACCTTAACCGGGTCAACCGTGACTTAAACAATAAGATCAATGTGGATTTTTCTGGGGTAAATCTACATTCGATCTCAAGAGTTAGAGTTTGGAATAACAAAAGATATTAGCATCTAAACCAAGGATAGATAAGAATCTCTTGTGAATCGATGCTAATTGTAACAGAGTTTCCCCTTTTTCAATTCTATTTGAAGTTGGCATGACCGCCGACTTACTAGAAAGATCATTCGAAACGGAGTTATGGAATACTCCAGAGTCAAAAGAAGATGAATAGTGAGGGATATGAATGGATTTTGGAACCGTAGGAAACGTTCCAAAATTCAAAGGAATCGAGTCAAAAGGGAGAGATTCAAACTTGAATGAAAGTGATTCTGTAAATACATTCACTACATATGCTGAGTTTTGCCTAGAGCTACCAAAGCTCTGATACCAACTGTAACAACTCGATATTTTCAACCATTCGCATCCATTATAAGTGTATAGGTAGACACTCATGCCGGAATTGAATTTCTCAAAATACCGCATTGTAAATAAAAATTTGGCAAATCTCAGAATATACAGTAAATAAAATCACCGATCACAAACACAGAGTAATAATAATGCAGCGGAAGTAAAAGAAAAGATAGTAGTTCATGAAGCTACTATAAAAATATATCAGAGTTACATAAAATACAACAGAAGAAATAAAGTACAAAAGAAGTCTCAATACTTAGAAATCTACTAATACAATAGATGGAAAGGACCAACAGACTGCAAAAGATAAAACTTGACAAGTAGATAATCTCCAGCGATTCCAATCTCCAGAAAGTGGAAATACAAATCTGTGAATACTCAGGCTGACCCGAGCGTAAATAAAAATACAAACACTCGAGTCAGGACATACATACTTATACAATGTAAACCAACTCAAGTGAACTGTAGTAAAGGTACAAGTAACTTAGAAGATGCTTGGGACCGCCCATCCTCTAAGGATCCGTTAAACTATTTACTATGTAGTAATATACGCTATATACAGTAGTTTCTAATCAGTAAAGTATAATCATATAGAAAATAGCGTTAAGGGGATGGTGAACCTTAATGCAGTCGGATCTTTAAAACCAAAATCGTAGTGGGCTCGCTATAAGGAGATGACACGGCACGCGAGGCAATGCCAGGGTGGATACACCGTTTGCACTCCCGACCGGTGGTGACGGCAAGCCAGCAGCTTCCGCCCACCTCGAACAATACCCCCGAATAAAAGTGGCGCCACATATCGAATCGCAAAAGTAATAGAATGGTTTTCGATGGAGCATGCTCGATGAAAGGGTGCGACCCTTTGTGTAGCCCGGTATAGCTCCTGTTTTAGTCATTTATGCCAACTCGCGGGAGTTGGGTCCGCGTAATATACCTCGAGAACGTCGCCACCATCCTACTTCATTCTGGAATCTCCACCGCGTACACAGTTGTTAAAGTGGTTTCGGTATTGGCCGGCTATAAGACAATATCCGATCCCGGTCTCTTTAACAACCAATCGTTATTATAACCCGTAGTTATAACTTCAAAACAATTATTTATACTTCAAAATAAAATATCATTTCAACCCGAATCTTTATCAAATAGAGATTAAATCATTTGTAACCATTTCAATATATCATCATACCATATCTTTCAATTCAAATATTTATCAAAATAAATATCAAGTCATTTCTAACCATTTCAATATATTAAGTTTATCATATCCTTTCAAACTTCCTTTCAAATCATTTCTAATATATCAACATATCATAACTTTTCAAAGCTTCATTTCCAAAATATCATATCTTTTCGAAACCACATTTCAATCATTTTAATATATCAAAATATTATATCTTTCGAAACCACATTTCAATCATTATTCATTTTATTCAATTTAGAATACCATTTCAATTCATATTTCGAAACAGTTTATATTCCAAAAAAAAAAATTATCATTAAAATGAAGTTATCATGTTAATAATTAAATTATTAAATTTTCAAAAAATTTCAACTTCCAAAGTTCATTTATTCACTTACGTTTATCAAAACAGTGAAATTTCACTTTACGCAGCATTTAGAGAACGTTACGGAAAGTTACATTCAAAACGGTTCAGTTTGACAAAAGACAACATTTTAAAATGTTGTAATAGGGTTTACTTAAGTTTCAAATAAACTTAGTTAGATTCAAAAATTATGGCACTTACAAAAATTGCTATAATAGCTTTTAATTCAATTTAGCTTTTTAGTTCATTATCATCAACTAAGCATTTACAAATGCTGTAATATCATTTACATTGTAATTAATAGCATTTCAAAAATGCAGTCAATTAACTTCAAATATTCAATATAATTTCTCAAACAATTATATTTTTATTTAAAACATTTTTAACTCATAAAATCATACATTTTCACATTTATAAACATCATTTAATTTTCCTCAAGTTCATGATTTTATAAAGTTAAATTTCCATTCAAAAATCAAGATTTAATAATAATTCACTTATTAAAATGCAATGTTCAATTTTAAATTTATTACATTAAATTTCAACTTAACACCTAAGTTCAAATTCTCAAATATAACTTATTTTTATTTTTATTTACTTAACTAAAAGTTCACTTTTAAGTCAATTTCATAAATTTCCAATTTTAGTTATATTTCAAAACTTCAACTTAAAATATTTGTTCATTTCACATTTTAACTTTATTCAAAATCCTTAATATGTTATAAGATCATTTTAAATTGATTTAGATTCAAAATATCATAATTTTATCATATTTTCAAAGTTATTTAAATTCCATTAAAAACTAAGTCAAAATTTCCAAAATAACTTACATTCATATTTTCTAACTTCCCATAATTTATTTAACTTATAGATTTCCAGAAAATAAATAATACTTTACAAAAATTATATTTTTATTTAATTTCAAATCAAAATATTATAAAAATTAAATTTCTAAAATATTTTAAAGTTTTTAGAAAAACATATTTTAACTACGGGTCTGTATATAATTTTCTACGCTAGGTAAAGTGATACGGGTAATATATCATTTCAACCCATAATTTACAAAGAAAAAATCCGGGTTTTATCATTTCAAACCCGTTGTAACAACCCGCATATTTATCGGGTGTATATATATATATATATTTTATTTAAATATAGCGTCGTTAGTCGGATTTTGAGTCCGAAATGTTACTTTTTGCAAACGGTCGAATTGGGACTCAAGACCACTTCCATTGAGTTCAAAATGTCGTTTGCGATCTTTTTGAGTATAATCTTTGATATGTTTGGAGTAAGTTGAATTTCGCTACTTTTTCTATTGGGTTTAGGGTTTGGGTTCAGCCCACTAGCTTAACTAATACCCTAACTCAGCCCTCTCCTCTCCATTCACTCATTCCCACTCCTCAAACTCAAGCTCCAACTGAAAATGGTGGAAAGGAAAGGGAATTAGAAACTCCAAGCCCTAGTTTCTTCTTTGCAAACTTGATTCTTGCTCCAATATCAAAGAGAAGACATAGGTAAGCTCTTCTTCATCTTCTCTATCTCTTTCTCTCTTCAATCTCAGAAATTCCTAAACCTAAACTTTGGAAATATTTGTTTGATCTTAGATTGAAGCTAGTAAAGTTGAAGTAGAGAGTGGTTGGCCTTGTTCCTTTGCATTTGAGCTTCTTCTTCTTGTTATTAAGTTAAAAAGGTGAGTTTTGAACTCACATCTACTTCGCTTGATTTCATGAATGTTGGGTATGAATTTCCTAGCACTTTTTCATATGCTCTTGCTTTTGGTTTGGATTGAATTGGTGAATATCCAATTTTTTAGTGTTTGGGTTCAATTCTTTAAAGATCCTAACTTTGATGTTTGAATATGTTTGGTTGCGAATCGGAGAGCTAATGGAGCTGGGGTATATATTGGTTAAAGCTCCTTAGGTCCATTGCTCGAATGGTCGCGATTTGGAAGAAATTGCATTTCATTGATATAGGGTAGGAATTGCAAATTCATCAGGTTCGGCCGACCGAGCCCTATAGCCGGTCGACCGACCTGCTACCCCGAGTCATGTCTTATTTTCCTGCATCTGGCCAGCCGACCGAGCCCTGCAACCGGTCGACCGACCTGCTCCTATTTTGCTATTTTGCCTATTTTTGCATATTTTGATTTTTTTTCCAAATTTTATTGATTCAAGTTGATTTTTGGTGGTTGTCATTGCATCTTTGGCTTTGATAACTTATCTTTGACTTCATTCACGGGTTTTCATAAATAATCCCTCTAAATCGTATTAAAAGTTTCCTTCTCAAATTCTTAAATTCTATTTAAAACGCACATACACAATTTCGCACTTCGAGCGAAGTGGAAGTGTGATTAAATGGTTGGGCAAAACACGGACCATGAATCTGTGCGTTTATCCTTTTGATTAATCCCCGACCTATTCAATTGATCGTTTTGACCTTCGGGTTTGGTTTATCGATGATATGAGGTAAACTTTGTACTGCTTTGAGTGTGAAAGTGACTGACGAATAGTAAACCGTTTAGTGCGAACGAGTGGCTATGGGACGCACGTTAACACTTTTCGGATTCCTTTTCGAGAGTTGTGACACATTCCGCCAGTTAGTGGTGTCCAGTACTGGGCCTCCGGACCTTCACCACTACGGTTTGTCGCCCTATAGTATCGCTTTCTATGTTGGTCGTTATGAGCCGCATGGGTGATATTGGGTTTGTTGCCTTCAGTATCGCTTTTGGAGTTGGTCCTTAGCCCCAGCTCGAGAGATATTTGGGATTGTCTGTTGCCTTTGGGATAGTGTCTTCGGAATGTCTCCTTTTGGCTTGTTGCTTTTAGTAGCGCTTTCGTAGTGGTTTCTTCACCACCGCTCGAGAGATATTGGAGTGGTTTCTTCACCACCGCTCATGAGATATTTAGGTTTGTTGCAATTGGAATTTTCTGATGTTTCACTGATATGATGATATTCCCTTGGTATCGTCCATCGGTGTTGGTCTTTTTGAGCCGCACGATATATAGCGATTACCTTGTGGAACTTGTATACCTTATGGGTAATTGTTATTTGCCCTTTGGCTTGCTTTGGGATATTCTTATCCTTTGTTTATCTATGATGCCGATGATATGAGGCTTGTTTTATGATGTTCATCTTTTGTTAGATGATTTTGTTATCTCCCTTAGAGATATTTGTTATACTATATGATCTTGCAGGTTCGTTATCGTTCAGTTTATCTAACTGATTTGTTTAGCTAGACTGACCCGTGTATTTTATACTCGGGTCAGACCGAGATGTTTCAGGTTAGGTGCTTTTGGACTTAGCCTCTTTTGCTTCTGCATGGACTATTCCGCTAGTTTCTTGTTTGTCATAGCTTTTGTGTAGTCCTCGTCTGTTGTAACTCTGATATGTATTATTGACTCGTCTGTATATTGTGGTTTGCTATACCACTTGTCATGTATCGTTTTGTATACTCTGTTATGTATCAGTATATGTGCATGTGATGATTTACTGTTATGTGATGTATATTATATTTGAGTTGTTATATTTTGTTCTGATAGATCCTCCAACCACTTATGGTTTTGTTTTAAGTATTCATTGGACATGTCGATCTGCTAGGTAAGGGCAATTGTCGATGTATTCAATAGATAGTTAAAGCAAGGCTATAGATGGTCGCTCCTATCCAGCCTTATTCTCCGTATTAGCAGATGGTATTATCTAATAATACTCTTTGCTAATGTGGGTATAGAGGTGGGGCGTTACAGCTTGGTATCAGAGTGAGGTTCAGAACAAAATATGATAAACACAGAATAGAAGCACATATTAGGATACATTAGAGTGTAACAAGTGTTACAAATCCTTGAATCTTCGCGTCTCTATTCCTTCTGTGTTTTTGGGTAGATAGAACTTGGGTATACGTCCAGGAATGTATTTTCATTCCGTAGTATTCTGTATTGAAATATCTACCTTGTGGTTAATCCTTATCTTCTTTAACTTTCAGCTTATGGCTGGAAGAGGCAGAGGATGACGTTCGGATGCTGGGCAATCCAGTGCCTCACATCCGGATGGCGTTTATATGTCAGCTGATCAGTTTATGGAGTTGTTTAGGAGCATTCAGCCTCCAGCTCCTACTCGTGTATCTCCACCTTGCAAGTCTACCTTTTCATGCCTGTGCAGTGATTTTGCTCATCTTGGAGGAAAGCCGTTTAAAGGCTCCGAGTCTGTTCTTGAAGTCCAAGCTTGGATTCGCACGTGCGAATGTATCTTCTCTAGAATGGATACTTCTGATCATGATAGAGTTCTTGTAACTTCTAGCTTATTGCAAGAGCGTGCCCTTGATTGGTACGAGCTTCTTGTAGCCGAAATTGATGAGTCTGCTCTTTCTTGGACTCAGTTTCGGGAGCGATTCGAACTCAAGTTCGTTCCTGAATCTGAGAAAGCTTTGTTGTCCCGGCGCTTTCTTGAATTAAAGCAAGGGGAGTCTTCCGTTTCTGAATATGTTGCATCTTTCGAGGCCTTATCTAAGTATGGTCTTGAATTCATTAGTACTTCTTATAAGAAGAATTCTAAGTTTGTTTCTGCTCTTAAGAAATATCTTAAGAAATCTTTGATGCTTGAGCTTAAGCTTTCTTTTGAGGAGTTAGTTGATTTTGCACTGCATCTCGAAACCATCGAGAGGGAGTGTGATAGTGATGATGATGTTGAGGTTCACAAGAACCCCGACAAAAAGCATTCTCCATTGGATGAGCCGGAATTTTTCCCTTCCAAGAAGAAAAAGCTCGATGAATCTGATTCTCAGTCTCAGTCTGCTGGAACACCTTCCATTCGGAAGTGTTTCAATTGTGGTTCTCCTGATCATATTATTCGAGCTTGTCCTAAGCCTCTCTTCTGCCATTATTGCAAGAAGGAAGGTCATCGTAGTTCCACTTGTCCCATTGCTCTGAATAATTCTCCATCTGGCAAGTTAAATGTAGCAGATGCTTCTGGAGGTTCTTCTCGGGGATAAGGTATGTCTCCATCTATTTTGGCAGGTTTCTACTTTTCTTTGTGATTCGATTTCCAATTTGATGGCATCATTTTATTTCTTTAATCCCTCATGATGAGGGAAGTGTAGTTTCACTCATTCTTGTAGTTTGAGAATTTTTCGGTATTTTGGGTCTTGTCTTGGGATTATCACCCAAGCAATCTTTAGTTGTAGTGTTAAGGTGTTTTTAGCTCGACCTTACCACCGGTTTTCATTTGACTACGAGTTGCGAAAGTTAGCATTCCACTTACCGCTCTCCGCACTCGTTGTAATTCTTATGAATGATTTGTTGTGTCGTTCAGTTTGTCCAGCTCATTTCATCCATTTTATGAATCGAGTATTCTACGAATATCTCGATGATTCCATTTTGTATTTGTTGATTTTGGATGGAATTAGCAATCTAAAATTTTTGCAAATCTTTTTCATAAGAGTTATTTATAAGTACAAATGGGATTTTTTTTTTAAAACGAACAAAGAGAATTTTCAAAAGTTTTTAGAAACATGTTTATCATATAGAAGATTGTTTTGTGATTGTATTCCCCATTAAGTGCTTTAAGAATTCTGGTCGATGCGCTTGATCAACGTTATCGATAGGAATCTCCTAAACGCTTTGATGAGACAATCAGACACAGTGAATTGATTTGAAATAAGAAAATTTTCTAGAGAAAAAAATATATAATTAAATGAAGATAATTGTGGTTTTGAAAGTTTTAGCTTTCGGGAAAGTTGATTATTTAAAAGAACTCTTTTCCGATACTCTCATACTTTCTATTCCCGAAAGGGGGATCGTGTTGCCAATGCAATTAGTTGTAAGCAACAAGTGATTGTTTCTTTGTTGATGTCCGTATGGAATGATCTTTTTACCAGGTTCATCGGACCTTTTGTTGTACTTCATTTTGTTGAGCTTTGGTTCATTTGACGTATTGTTTGTACCACATCAGTGTTCCGAATTATTTTGAGCTTAGGAATCCATAGAATTTTCTGAGCAAGCAAGTTC
This sequence comes from Allium cepa, assembly GCA_030765085.1. NCBI lineage: Eukaryota > Viridiplantae > Streptophyta > Magnoliopsida > Asparagales > Amaryllidaceae > Allium > Allium cepa. The sequence goes on from CM060939.1 coordinate 293,677,212, forward strand.
AGGCTTATCTTTTCGTGAACTTTATGGTGAACTTCTTATTCTGTTATTCTTATGTGTTGATATGTTTTGGTTGTTACTCTTTATTTTCTTCTTAAGAATTGCGAGGATGCAATTTCCTTAAGGAGGGGAGTCTGTAACAACCCGCATATTTATCGGGTGTGTATATATATATTTTATTTAAATATAGCGTCGTTAGTTGGATTTTGAGTCCGAAATGTTACTTTTTGCAAACGGTCGAATTGGGACTCAAGACCACTTCCATTGAGTTCAAAATGTCGTTTGCGATCTTTTTGAGTATAATCTTTGATATGTTTGGAGTAAGTTGAATTTCGCTACTTTTTCTATTGGGTTTAGGGTTTGGGTTCAGCCCACTAGCTTAACTAATACCCTAACTCAGCCCTCTCCTCTCCATTCACTCATTCCCACTCCTCAAACTCAAGCTCCAACTGAAAATGGTGGAAAGGAAAGGGAATTAGAAACTCCAAGCCCTAGTTTCTTCTTTGCAAACTTGATTCTTGCTCCAATATCAAAGAGAAGACATAGGTAAGCTCTTCTTCATCTTCTCTGTCTCTTTCTCTCTTCAATCTCAGAAATTGCTAAACCTAAACTTAGGAAATATTTGTTTGATCTTAGATTGAAGCTAGTAAAGTTGAAGTAGAGAGTGGTTGGCCTTGTTCCTTTGCATTTGAGCTTCTTCTTCTTGTTCTTGAGTTAAAAAGGTGAGTTTTTAACTCACATCTACTTCTCTTGATTTCATTGATGTTGGGTATGAATTTCCTAGTACTTGTTCATATGCTCTTGCTTTTGGTTTGGATTGAATTGGTGAATATCCAAATTTTTAGTGTTTGGGTTCAATTCTTTAAAGATCCTAACTTTGATGTTTGAATATGTTTGGTTGCGAATCGGAGAGCTAATGGAGCTGGGGTATATATTGGTTAAAGCTCCTTAGGTTCATTGCTCGAATGGTCGCGATTTGGAAGAAATTGCATTTCATTGATATAGGGTAGGAATTGCAAATTCATCAGGTTCGGCCGACCGAGCCCTGTAGCCGGTCGACCGACCTGCTACCCCGAGTCATGTCTTATTTTCCTGCATCTGGCCAGCCGACCGAGCCCTGCAATCGGTCGACCGACCTGCTCCTATTTTGCTGTTTTGCCTATTTTTGCATATTTTGATTTGTTTTCCAAATTTTATTGATTCAAGTTGCTTTTTGGTGGTTGTCATTGCATCTTTGGCTTTGATAACTTATCTTTGACTTCATTCACGGGTTTTCATAAATAATCCCTCTAAATCGTATTAAAAGTTTCCTTCTCAAATTCTTAAATTCTATTTAAAACGCACATACACAATTTCGCACTTCTAGCGAAGTGGAAGGGTGATTAAATGGTTGGGCAAAACACGGACCATGAATCTGTGCGTTTATCCTTTTGATTAATCCCCGACCTATTCAATTGATCGTTTTGACCTTCGGGTTTGGTTTATCGATGATATGAGGTAAACTTTGTACTTCTTTGAGTGTGAAAGTGGCTGACGGATAGTAAACCGTTTAGTGCGAACGAGTGGCTATGGGACGCACGTTAACACTTTTCGGATTCCTTTTCGAGAGTTGTGACACATTCCGCCAGTTAGTGGTGTCCAGTACTGGGCCTCCGGACCTTCACCACTACGGTTTGTCGCCCTATAGTATCGCTTTCTATGTTGGTCGTTATGAGCCGCATGGGTGATATTGGGTTTGTTGCCTTCAGTATCGCTTTTGGAGTTGGTCCTTAGCCCCAGCTCGAGAGATATTTGGGATTGTCTGTTGCCTTTGGGATAGTGTCTTCGGACTAACTCCTTCTGGCTTGTTGCTTTTAGTAGCACTTTCGTAGTGGTTTCTTCACCACCGCTCGAGAGATATTGGAGTGGTTTCTTCACCACCGCTCGAGAGATATTGGAGTGGTTTCTTCACCACCGCTCGAGAGATATTGGAGTGGTTTCTTCACCACCGCTCATGAGATATTTAGGTTTGTTGCAATTGGAATTTTCTGATGTTTCACTGATATGATTATATTCCCTTGGTATCGTCCATCGGTGTTGGTCTTTTTGAGCCGCACGATATATAGCGATTACCTTGTGGAACTTGTATACATTATGGGTAATTGTATTTGCCCTTTGGCTTGCTTTGGGATATTCTTATCCTTTGTTTATCTATGCTGCCGGTGATATGAGGCTTGTTTTATGATGTTCATCTTTTGTTAGATGATTTTGTTATCTCCTTTAGAGATATTTGTTATACTATATGATCTTGCAGGTTCATTATCGTTCAGTTTATCTAACTGATTTGTTTAGCTAGACTGACCCGTGTATTTTATACTCGGGTCAGACCGAGATGTTTCAGGTTAGGTGCTTTTGGACTTAGCCTCTTTTCCTTCCGCATGGACTATTCCACTAGTTTCTTGTTTGTCATAGCTTTTGTGTAGTCCTCTTCTGTTGTAACTCTGATATGTATTATTGACTCGTCTGTATATTGTGGTTTGCTATACCACTTGTCATGTATCGTTTTGTATACTCTGTTATGTGTCAGTATATGTGCATGTGATGATTTACTGTTCTGTGATGTATATTATATTTGAGTTGTTATATTTTGTTCTGATAGATCCTCCAACCACTTATGGTTTTGTTTTAAGTATTCATTGGACATGTCGATCTGCTAGGTAAGGGCAATTGTCGATGTATTCAATAGATAGTTAAAGCAAGGCTATAGATGGTCGCTCCTATCCAGCTTTATTCTCCGTATTAGCAGATGGTATTATCTAATAATACTCTTTGTTAATGTGGGTATAGAGGTGGGGCGTTACACCCGTAGTCCCAAGTAAATGAAATAAATTGAAAATCATTCAGGCCTATCATTTCAGCCCATAACAATTTTACCTTATTCCAAAGTCCGTTCGGGTATGTATCATTTCAACCCATAGTGATTCTAATCTAAAGGGAACTTGCAGTGTGATGAACAGATAAAATAAACAGAATTGCATGAAATGACGGTAACATATAATATAATAGGTGTAATAACAAGTGTGAACATCATATGATAATAATATAAGCAGTTATAACATGATCATATAGTTCTACAGATTCACAGGGTGTGAATTTACTACTTATATAAGTACATAATGTCTGGTGAGAAATACTCACCGGTTTGAGCTGAAGACACAACGATGAATTGCACAAATGGGATCTACACAAGCACAAAAGCACGACACAGATTCGAATGGAGGAGCCAAATGTCAAATTCCTTGGATACACATCAAACAAAACAATATAACAACGATGAGTTTCAAACCCAAAATACGATAAACTGTGCTAGAATAAACTGCACAGAATCAAACAGAAATGCTTGCACTTTCTTTTTACCATTACTAGGCTCAACCATAAGGGGTAATACAAGACCATGGCAGGTGTTTGGGTCAGGTTTGGGTGAGTATGGGTTCGGCCTAAATGGTGGAATGGTGGTGCAAAAGTGGTAGAGGGAAAATACAACATAAGCATGCATTCACATGGATTGGGTCAATGATTTGGGCTCGGCCAAGGCTCTAATGGTCACGGCCAGAAAGGTGGGGTCCACTGGAGTGATGTGGCAGAGGTTGATGGAGGTGCTGGAGGTGATGGTGATGTGGTAGGTGGCGTCTAGGGGGTTGGTGAGGTGATAGAGATGAGGTGGTGGTGGTTAGGCTAGGAATTTGGGTGGTTTTTGAGACTTTTGTGCAATTGCATCACCAAGGGGTTCATGGCTTGGAATTTTTTGTGAGGAGGAGGTGGTGATGAGGTGCCATCAGGTGGTGGAGGCGGCTAGGCAGCAAGGGGCATGGCCGAACCTATAGAGAAGGAGCAAGTGCAACCAAAATCAAACTAGAAATTAGGCAATACAATAGAAAAGAGATAAAGAAGATAGATTTTTTTTTTACCAAACTCTTCAAACCAATAGGGGCCGAAAATTTTTTTTCCAGGAAGGAGGAAATGATGTACGTGAAAAAAAATGAATGGCGGCTGAAGGATTAGGGTTTGGTCAAAAGAAAATGAATGCAAGAGCTAAGAAAATGAAGAGACGGGAAAACAAAAGGCCTTAAGCAAATTAAGAGTCACAGCCTTTCAAATTTCCTTTTATATATTTTGTAATTTATAAATACATATAAAACTGAGAAATAAAGATAAAAAATCAGAAATAATAATAAATATCTAAAATAATTAATTAATTTTTAATTAAATAGAATTTAAATTAAGAAAATGGCTTAAAATTGCAAACTAGGCTTTAAAATTGAAAACAACTCAAATAATCTTTGGAAAAATCTATTCTAATTTAAATACATGGAAATGAATATTAATAAAGTAAAACACAGCAAATAAAAGTGAATGTATAAAATAAATTACTAAATTTTAATTATATATAATTAAATTAAGGAAATAGGAAAGAAAACAGAAACTAGGCTAGAAAATTTGAAAATAAATGCAATGGACTTTGGAAACATTTTATATACTTGAAAAATATTTATAAATAAAGATAATAACAAGAAAAATACATTCACAAAATAAAAAATAAAAATTTATTTAAATATAGTTAAATGAAGAAAATAGCAGAAAAATAGAAACAACCTTTAAAAAATAGGAAATAAATACAGTAAATTTCGGAAAAATTCTATTATCATTTTAAAAATAATTAAAAGTCAAAATATACATAATATAACATAAATATACAAGTTAGAATAAGATATATAAAATAAAAATGTCATTTATATAATTTAAAATAAAGACTATTGCTGAATAACCCAATATACACACAATATTGAAAACAGTATAACTTTTGCAATTTAAATCCGTTTTCAACGAAACGAAAAGCAGTGTTCTTAAAATTTTATGTACTTTCATAATAAAAGATAAAATTTAAATTTTCAAACTTTTAAAAATTTAAATTAAAAGTCAAAATTTGATTATTTTGACCAAAATTCACTTTTTGGAAAATATTCTTTTTAGTCATGCTTTGGAATGATAATTCATATCAAAACTAAAGTCAATATTTTAAGTAACAAAATTAATCATTCAAAAATAAATAAATAAGTTTTTAAATCAAAATTCAATTAAAATAATTAAAATATACAATTAAAAAATACAAAATACAGGGTTGTTACATTATCCATTACTAAGTTCAAGCTGAGTCCAATAGATGATACTTGAAATAACTCGGCCAGACCCGAGTATAAATACACGGGTCAATCTAGCTACACAAAACAGTCAATATCGATTATATGAAGCAGAATGGATATAGTGATACATTTTCTTGAATGAGGAGAAGGATTAGATAACTCATAGCTCAGTACTTAAGTAAAAAATGCTACCTAAGTGACTAAATACCTCGAAAGAGGTAACTCAAACTCAATACTCAAATAAAACACAAGTGCCTCATATCATCGACGATAACCGATAATGAACTCAAATTAATTCATATAAAAATCAATCAAAACTCAAATGGTTCGATGAACCATTGCTCTAAAAAGGAGAAAACTCATCTCAATCACAAATAGAACTCATGAAAGCAACACAAGATAACTCCATAAGAATGTGAGATTTCAAACTCATAAGTAAGCCAAGACGGCTAAATCTCACACATACATCTCAATCTTAAAAGCTCATGGAATTCTATACGAATTCAAACTCATAAAATTTCAAACTCAATAAAGAATTCGATGGTAGTTCAAAACTCAGAAAATCTTAATACTAATGCGCCAAAAACGGCAAACTCAAAACTCAGAAAACCTGGATTGGCCAGATCCACGATTACAATGGCGAAGCAATGCTGCATGTACTAAAATCAAACGGCCGAAGCCTTAGACAAGGTCGCTAACACCTCCCAAAGCAGTTCGTCCTCATGATAAGGTCGCTGACATTTTTCGAAGCCGTTTTGTCAGCCCTAACAAGGTCGCTAACACCTCCCAAAGCAATTTGCCCCCATGACAAGGTCGCTAACACCTCTCAAAGAAGTTCTGCTAGGTAAACATCGTGAATGTTCATAAACTCATAGATAAGAGCCCGAAAAGCATTAATGTGTGCCCCATTCCACACGTTCGCACTTAGCGGTTTACTAGCTGCTAGTCGATGCCACACTAGGAACATCATAAGACTCAGAAAATCATATCTCGCCTCGTCTCATTGGCAAGTGATAAAGAGACAACATACTTGTCTCATCTCGTCTCGTCTACAAGTATTAAATGGCATCATAACTTGTCTCATCTCCTCGACAAGTGAAAACATCGTGATGGTTCCTCATAAACCATAAATCTCAAAATATGAAATCATATACTCAAGACTTGCCTTATATCATTGGCAAGTAAATAAAACATCGTGATGGTTCTCATCGACCATACTCCTACATAGGAGATCTCAAACCATAATACTTACCAAATATTGGCCATCTTAAATAATTCCAACAAGTAGGAATTATAAAACTCAAAATACGCCATAAAATGGCAAAACATCTCAGAATCAATAATCTCCAATAGCTTCGATCGTACAAGTCCAGAATTAATCGAAATAGTAAACGCACATGTCCCATACCACGCGTTTTACAAAATCGTTTAATTATCTTTCTCATACATTCGAATAGTGTAAAAGTATATGTTTTATATATAAAATAGTTCACTAGAGAAAATAAGCTTCCAAATTTTTTTTCCCAAGAAGATTAATAAAACCAATATTTGAAATTCCTTTATTATAGGAAATAAATCGATTTTATATTGGAAAAATAATTTTAAAATATTATGTAATAATAATTTAAAATTTCCATTTATTTCAAAAATCACTTCAAAATGATTCAGTGAAAACCGTGCATGAAAACAATGAAAAACAAGGAAGATAAGTCAAGACCGATAACTTGAGTTCAATACGAATTCAATTCAAATTTAACCCAAAATCAATTCAAAATCTATATTAAATTTGAATTTCAAATTCCCCAAACATAGATAGCCTATTGATAGGCATCATAGCTCTCAAAACATCTCAAACAACATCAAAATCGAATAAGAATGAGAGCAACAATAAGCTAATATAATTCTACGTTCAATGAAAGTTTGTTGTTGTCATCTTGCTATCAGGACAGTAACATACCACCATAATTTTGGCCAAGAAAACTTTAAAATTACAGAAAACATAAATAATGAAACTTGTAGCACATGATCTAAGCTTTCCGAAAGATCCAAAATTATCAAATTCAGTAAAGAAATGAAGAAGTTATGGCTAGTTTTGTTTCAGCTTCAAACACAGAGCAAATATAGATTTTTGCTCTCGGGATAGCAGAAAGAAAATTCAATTTTGACATAGCTAACCTCGAAATTACGAAAAACTCAACACATGAATGTTGTAGTACATGATTTAAGATTTCCAAAACATTTAAATTATCAAATTCTGATCAAAAACAAGAAAGTTATGGATAAATTTGTTTCAACTTCAAACATAGAGCAAATGTAGATTTTAATCTCGGGATAGCTGAAAGAAAATTCAATTTTGACATATCTAACCTCAAAATTATAGAAAACAACGCATGAAAGTTGTATATAAATGATTTAGTTTTAAACAAAAAAAAGAACATATAATTTAGACACATGGTTCAAAAGTTATGATTGAAACAATTTCTCTGATTTGAGTTTGTTAATTTTGTCTTTTAATCAACAGGCTAGCGACAAAAAAAAACTAGTTTTTGAACATTTAACCTTCAAAATTATGCAAAAAACAAAACATAAAGGTTGTTGCTTATTAAAATTCCTTTCAACTGAAAAAAACCACACTCAATTATGACTTACTAATCAAAAGTTATGATGATTTTTATTTCAGATTTCAACTTAGAAAATTGATAAAGCAGAGCATGTATCAGTTTCAAACCCAATTTTGATCTTTCAAATCATAGATTTTTTCCAAAACATACAGCATGAAAGTTTTATAATATAGTTCAGGCTTTCTAGAACATCAATATTATCTAATTCTGATGAAAATCGTAAAAGTTATGACGAAAACAATTTCAAATTCAAAATAAGAAAATTTTGACAAAGACAGAATTGTTCTTCTTTGTTCAATTCTATTTCAGGTCAAGTAAATGAAAAAATTTCGAATAATAACCAAGAGAAATTGTTTCTCATTGAATCTATTTTCCAACCTAAAGTTAATGAGCCATTTCAGATTATTTTGCACCAATATATCACTGTTTTACTACAGCGATTTTCATATAAAATTTTCAGCAAACAATCATTGGATTTATTTAACACATACAATCAATTCACAATCAAATTTAAAGCAATCCAATCAACAACCATCTAATTCAATCCAAATAACAATTAACAATTACACATATGGATTAGAGACAGTAAGTGTGAGTTGTAAATAACTCACCTTTTAGCTTCCTATAGCTTGCTAATCTAAGCCAAAGCCTCGCTACTACCTTGCAATCTCTTTGCTAATCTCAAATACACCTAAATGCTCAAAAACCTAAATCAAACTAGCAACACTTAATTACAAAAAAAAACCATGCTTTTATAAGTCTAGAAGGTAGAGAAGATTACCTACTTTGATTTTTACAAGTATTGACCAAAAGCCCTTTGATTTCTAGCTTTGATTTGAGGATTTAAGAACTAGGTTTTTACTTAGCTTTGAGAAACATACTTTTGTTTCTATTTCTCTACTAGGTTCATGAACATAAAGATAAAACAAAGAAGAAGTAATACTTCTCTTAAATGGGCTAAATGGGCTTGAGCATGGATCCTAAGGCAAATAGTTGCTAATTAATTTCTTAAGACAAGTGTTGCTATTTCCTTCTTATTCCATTTATTTACACTAATCAATATTTTACAAAATAACAAGTTATTTTCTCAAATTTAACAAGATCAAATGAACAAGTTTAATATTCTCATTTATAATAATACTAAGTTATTATAAAATTTTAAATATAACTTCTGAAATAAAATAATTCTCATTATTTTTAATAAGAAATCCTAATACTAACACTTAACTGAATTTACATCATTTCGAAAGTTACCGTAGGATTTATTAAAATAAACAAATCAATTATTTACAAAAATAGGTTTAGTTTCATAATTAAATTTACAATTATAATTTTTCAATTTGAACTACAAATCACAATATTAACATTTTACTCTAATTACCAAATTTTATATAATTGATTTAATAATATTCCAATTTAAAATTGAAATTCTTTATTTGAGAAATAAAAATTATTCCTTAAATAGATCCAACCAATTATTCTTAAAATATGTTTTAATTACTCAATTAAATTTCACAAATCATAAACTAAAATTAATCATACCTAATTAAATTTAATTAATTAGTGAATTTACTCCAGGGTTGTTGCATTAACGGTATACACTGATGACAGTCGTGAAGATTTTGGAGCCATTCTGATGTAGGATGGGAAGGTTATCACTTATGCCAGTCGTCAGTTGAAGACTCATGGAGCCAATTATGAAGCCTGTAACGAGAACGGATTTTGCCCGCTCAAAAATCGACATCCATACTTCATATCGTATTCGAATGTCATAGATTCGACCGTTCAAATCCGATTCGTCGGAGCTTATAACAACATTAAGTAAATAACACAACGGAATAAAAGAATAATACATTGATATACAGCTTTGATACAATATCTGATACAACAGATGATCCAATAGATATCAATGTACATCAGAGATATGATACAATAAAATAGCAGCGGAAAAGAAAACGATAGATAACATCTAGCAGCGGAACAATATAACTCTAAGATAGTCTTCAAAAGAGAACTCCAAAAACTGCAACTCCATTTCCAAGAGCCAAACCGCGAAGCGAGAACCCCCCCCCCCCCCCAATCACATGTCACCTAGCATAAGCAAGACTGGTGTGGTCCAAAGACTGAACTAGCTCCAGATAACCTACTAATCTGACTATCTGAAAAACCCAACTCTAGACTGCACGTGTAGAAAATAATGAGCACCCAGAGTTTAGGAAAGAAACAATAAACTCTGGATCAGTCATAGGACTGGTGTGAGCAACAAAAAAACAGTTTATCTTTTATTCAAAATCAAATTAGAGGAATATTTTTAAAGTCAATTCGCAGTGCTTTTAAAAATGAGACTACCATAAGACCTCCCGCCACACACACAATGCAAACGCAGACTTGGAGGAGATTTCTTCTTATGTTAGTCAAATATGCTTGATACGCATTAAAAAGGAACATTTGATATTATTACTAGTGCATAGTGTAGGAAAAATTCATTTCGAAAGTAGAATATAAATCTTAGCCAGCATAGGTACCATTATATTATGCTTACTATAGCTACCATATTAGATGGCAGGTTCTACAACTAATACCGTACAAGATCGTATTGTTTCTTTGGATTTCCAACGAATGGTCAGGCCAAGGAACTTCCCATTGCCACATGAGAACGCCTCTGGAAGGACGTCCCCGAGAACCTAACCGGATCTCTGCCAACACAAGGCCGGGTTACCCCTAACTAGGTAACAACTGACACGAGTATGCCATCCCCGGGTCCTTTGGGACCTTTAAACCGAGCGCTCGTAATCAACATCGCACAATCATAAATAAAGTGTTTCAACATGAGTAAGTATCTGGGCTCCATACCATGATACCACCCTTTTCCAAAAGGAAATGCACATACCCTAAAGGGAGCTACCCCTCATAACCTTGCCGCATCTTTCCTGTTTTGACCATTCCGGGGTGTGAGGCTCGACGAAGTCACGTCCACAAAGACATACTTTATACAAAAGCCGTGCTTTGGGTCAACAAATGATCATAGAAATGATCACAAAGATAAACGATCAAACAAATGATCTTATCACAAATGATCAACACAATGAACATTTCACAGCAACACTCAGCATGTCACATTACCAAATTGGGAATATATCGCTGATAACCTTCAACTACATAACCTCTGAGCTCGTACGTCTCAGAGAAGGGTGTTAAGCTAAGAGAATAAATTCTCCGCCACCAACAGAAATATATTTGAAAGAAATCAGCTTTATATCTCAATTTGTAATGTCAGACATACTATCCATACAAGTCTGTTCCGGGCTTGAACAGAACCGAAGGCACTTCCAAAGAAGTCCTTGCAATCCGGATATTCACTAATCACGTTCGGACTTCCCATCACATATGGAGTCTCTATACCGGGGACCATTCGATGTAAAGACATTCGACGAGTTGTCCTTACGTTTTCGAAAATATCCGGTCTTCACCACCGATCTTCAAATGCTATCCATAACGACATATCACATATTCGGAATGGGATATATGACACAAAGGTCCTCTTTCGGCTAAACCGAACAGTGAGCGCAGTATTTCAAAAACATATGGATATTGGGATTTCAATTAAGTCACAACTTAAAACCCAAAACTTTTCTTCAAATGGTTTAAACCAATTACCATTTCAAATCTTTATATTACAAAAAGATTTATTTCACAAAGATCAATTCGTAGATTTCAAAACAATTTCCATTCAAGTTGGATTAACTCATTAAATCTTTAAATCAAAGATTTAACTCATAGCTTTCAAAATTCGATTAACTTGTTGAATCTTTAAATCAAAATTCAACTTATAGCTTTCAAATCGTTTTCATAACTTGGGAATTTTCTTCATTTTTCAAATTTGAAATTCTTTTTAACACAAAATGAACGTTCATTTCTCATGTGAAAGCTTTTATTATTTCAAAACAACCAGTTTTCGTTTCAAAAAAATCCAATTATATTTACACGAGTTAAAGCCCTTGAATTCTATTCACATCCCAAATCAATACTTTTAAAATAGTTTAACCCATATATAACTGGTATAACATTTTTAATCCCTAGTTTTAAATCATAGAATTCAATTTCAAATCTTGAATTTAACTTCAAATCAAATTATTCAACTACATATTTTATCGAGTTATTCAAAATAAATTTCATCTACGAAATTCCATTTCAAAAGCTTTTCACTTTAAACCCAATCCATTTCTAAAACCATTTGGATTTAAAAATTCAAATTCAAAACTATTTTCAAAAATCTGTGACTTAATCGATTTCCTCGTGAAATCCATATTTGTGTGTGTATGGTGTGGTCCAGGGTTTAACACAATAGTGCAACATTATTTCAATCATCACAGATCAAATACAACAATATATTCGATAAGTGATATAAATTATAACGCTTATCTTTCATACACAGATTCACAGATATATACATATATCACAGATAATAAACTATATCACAGATCACAACACAAATCAGAATATAACACAAAGCATCACTTATCAGGGATATCAAACAATTCAACATCCAATATATTCAAATATCCATAAATAGGGTCAATTTAATTATCTGATTAATCTAAATCAGGTGGGTCATAAATCATGGTTAATTATCTTTAATTGATTTCAAATCATTTGATTAATTATCCTTTAATCGTTTATTAATTAATCAACTTTAAATTATTTAACCATATATTGTACAAATATCTGATTATTTAATTAATTAAGTGTTAACTGTTACTTAATTTATCCTAAATTACTTAATTTCTTCTCCCTTAATTAATTAATCTTAAACCTCAATAAATGAATTTAAACCTTCAATTTCTTATTTAATTGTTCCAAACATTAATTAATTAAATAAGTTAATTATCCATTTTAAATTATCTTAAAATTTTAATGTTTCCAAATCGTTATATTCTATTTATCTTTAAGTTAAAACATTTCTTACTTAATCAAAGTATTTAAAACAATTTTCTTTCAAATTTACTTTAACACTTCATTTTAAATTTTAGATTTAAAATAAATTAATTTTAACAAGATTTAAACAGTTTCAAAACCCTTTTTATTTTACAAGTTAAAGCATTATTTATTTTACACTAAAAGTCAAGAGAATTTAGAGCCCAATTTCATTTTAAATTCAAATCAATTTACAAATTTATTTTATCATTTAAATTATTTAAAACATTTAAATTTGAAGCTTTATCTAGGTCCAAACCAAATTCCCATTTAAACTTGAATTTATAATTAAACTTTGACTTGAATTGGTTATCTCAAATTAATTACTTAATTAATTTATCATATTTTCCTTGAGTTAATTATTGCTTAATCACTTGATTAATCAACTTTAATCATTAATTAATGTTCAATTAAAAATCCTTGGTTACCAATTAATCTTTAAGCCTTCATATACTACTTTATCCTTTAATTACTTATCTAATTAATCCAAATCATTAATTTATTAAATTAATTAATTATTCATCTTAATTACCTTAATAATTAAATGAATTATAAATCATTAAGGCCTAATTAACCTTAAGATGAACCTTAATCCTATTAATGATTTAATTATCATTTACAAAGTAATTTAAAAACAATTTGCTTTTAAATTTCTTTTAAATTCCATTTTAAATTAAGATTTAAAATGAAGTTAATTTTAACTTAAACAAAGTTTAACAATTTCAAAACCTTTTAATTTCATGTTTGAAGAATTACTTATCTTCTAAGGGAAATTTAAAATAGTTTTAAATCTTATATTTTCAGATTTTAAAAACATGTTGTAAAATACTTTAAACATTCAGACTTAATTTCAACCTTTGAATTTATAACTTTATTTTCTTTTCAAAACCTAAGATTTCAAATTCAATTTGAATTCAGATTTAAAGCTTGTTTTAAAACCTTTGTTTTAAAACCTTTACATTTTTTTTCATTTTTAAGTTTAGAAACTTAAAACACTCACAGATTTAAACCAAAACCTGTAACACAACCATCTACTTGAGTACCCTCTGCTTCAAAACATTTCATCTTCCTTAACGTGATGACCACCAGATATGCCAATGCCCACGTGCACGTGCACAGAGCCACCACCACCCTCCGTCCATTGCCGCTAGGTCGAACAAGTCACCGACCCACCTCAGCTCCGCTCGCAGCCCTCCAACTCCGGCCAGTTCAACTCGAACACGAATTCAAGTGGAATTCGAAACCTGGAAATTTCGAAAGCAAACAATGCTCGAACCTGTCAACGCCTCGCATTCGCTCCTCCGACCACCAGAGCACCAGCACCACCGGCCTCCATTTCGTCTACGTCCAAGCTCCTATTCCCCAAAGCTACGCTACACTCGATCAACTAGGGCAGACGAAAAAAATCAAAACATCCAACCCAGTTAAAGCTAGGTTTCCAGATTAAAGCCTCACACCGCTGTCGCCACCGCCATCGTTGGCATCCCCGACTATTTTTCCTGGCAACTCCATAGGCTCCTCCATCTCCACGAAAAAACCCGACCATCATCTCTTCTTCGATCGCCTGAACTTGCCCAAAAACCCTTTTTCGTTCGTCACCAAACTGCCCTTAAACCCCACGCCTAAAAATCACTCAACCCATCTTAAAAATCATAATTTGATGTTAGGGTTCAAGTTATATACTTGAATTAATGATTCGTGTAATTCAAAATTTCCAATATTTAAAGTTTGTACTGTAAAATCCTGATCTTCTATTCTACATACCTTTATACATTATGAAACCATTTTTAAATTATAGCCCATACTTAAACACAACGATTTTGTTTTGAAACTAAGGCCTGATATGGATTATAAAACAAGAAATGAAATTTTCTTGTTGTTTGATACTCTGTAACTAAACAGAGAAAGAGATGCACTAGCATATGTATATACAAACAAAACAATGGCAATATACATTCGAGTTTGAACAGCTATATGTTACTCACATTGATAAGTTTTGGAAATAAACAGAGCTTGCTCTTTTCCTTTTCTTTTTTTCTTTTTTTTTGTTTAAGTTTTAAACAATGCTTGCTTCGGTTCTCTTAGCTTTGAATAAATGAGACTGAGGTGGTATAAGTCTTGATATATTTAAGAAAAGGAATGCACAGGGATATCACTTTGTTTGTACAATAGGCATGGGTGAATGTGCTTGCTTGTACTTGTTTATACATATAAATGTATTCGTTTACTTCAGCCTACATCTTTTAGCTTGGCTGAAATCTATTGGAGGCATGTTGCATTTATTACTTCTTACCTGCCTGCATATCTATTACAGGCTACATTCTTTATTTTATCTTTTGTTTTATTTTTATTTTATTTTCTTTGCATACTAAAACTTTTATATTTGTTTGTATTTACTTTGTTTTGTTTATGTTTATATGTGAATGTATTTCTTACTTAAATATTTATCTTTAACTTACATACTTATCTTAGTTATACAAAAGATATTTATATTTTTACTTTGTTTTGTTCACTTTATTTTATTTTGTCTCCTTACTTTAAAATATAATTGAAATTCTATAACTTTGTTTTGTACTTAGATGTTTTCCTTTCTTATTTGAATGTATATGTTTGTTTGGTTCCATACTTAACTTTTATTTATCTCTATTTATAACTCAAATATTTATTTTACTTCTATTTTTAGTTTAAATATTTATCATGAATTTTACTTTAATAATTATTGTTTTATATTTTTCTATATACACATACATATATAGTATTTAAATTCAAATCAAATATATATATATATATAATTTTAAATTTACTCATATATGCTCAAATACATATATATATATATATTCTCATATATATACAATATTAAAGTTTAAATGATTTATACAGAATTTATCTGTATTTTGGGAAACTCGCTATATTTTACCATTAATTTTACAATTTTAATTCAAAAATTCAATAAATTATCAATTTAAATTAAATTAAAATCTGGGGTCGTTACAGATTTCCCCCCTTAAAAGAATTTCGTCCTCGAACTTCGCAGGCACGAAAACAACACAGAGATAGACAGATTCGATCTCCTATAATTCCTCAAACTTAAGATATGAATTCCAAACTCAAGTCGGAATATCTCAGAATATATACCAATTTGTCCCTCTTCGGACTTCGATATACCCAAGAAAGTATAATAGAATTTCAAATTCGGTTTTAAACGAAATCGTTTTATCGATACTATTCAAATTTATCCTTCATATTCCATTAACCAATTTAACACAAATTAAAATTTCAAATTTATTCAAAAATTCCAATTTCAATTTTCAAATTCATATTCATTAAAGTTTAAAATGGAAAAACTGATAAGAAACTGATGAGGGTACGAAGTAAGAATTTCCTATAACGATTCATAAGGCCATCATCACACCGAAACTTCTTTCTGGAGCTGTCACGAAACAATCAAAATAATTTAGAAACGAATCAAAGGAAATTGATAGAGAGATTATTTCCACTGTTGTTACAGAACATTGACCAATTATAGTCATATTTCTCTGTCCCTTATCGCGTTCTCTTCTTGCACTCATACTTACTATCGGTGAATAGTAAGAGAATTTACTGAGACACTCGAACGGATATCTTAGGCATTACTCATTCTAGGATATACTTCACCCTATCTCTAATGAGCTACTTAATGTGTTATACTTCTGAGCTAAAGTTCAACCTTAGCTCTAATACCAAATGTAACGAGAACGGATTTTGCCCGCTCGAAAATCGACATCCATACTTCATATCGTATTCGAATGCCATAGATTCGACCGTTCAAATCCGATTCGCCGAAGCTTATAACAACATTAAGTAAATAACACAGCGGAATAAAAGAATAATACATTGATATACAGCTTTGATACAATATCTGATACAACAGATGATCCAATAGATATCAATATACATCAGAGATATGATACAATAAAATAGCAACGGAAACGAAAACGATAGATAACATCTAGCAGCAGAACAATATAACTCTAAGATAATCTTCAAAAGAGAACACCAAAACTGCAACTCCATTTCCAAGAACCAAACCGCGAAGCGAGAACCCCCCGATCACATATCACCTAGCATAAGCAAGACTGGTGTGGTCCAAAGACTGAACTAGCTCCAGATAACCTACTAATCTGACTATCTGAAAAACCCAACTCTAGACTGCTCGTGTAGAAAATAATGAGCACCCAGAGTTTATGAAAGAAACAATAAACTCCGGATCAGTCATGGGACTGGTGTGAGCAACAAAAAAACAGTTTATCTTTTATTCAAAATCAAATTATAGGAATATTTTTAAAGTCAATTCGCAATGCTTTTAAAAATGAGACTACCATAAGACCTCCCGCCACACACACAATGCAAACGCAGACTTGGAGGAGATTTCTTCTTATGTTAGTCAAAGATGCTTGATACGCATTAAAAAGGAACATTTGATATTATTACTAGTGCATAGTGTAGGAAAAATTCATTTCGAAAGTAGAATATAAATCTTAGCCAGCATAGGTACCATTATATTATGCTTACTATAGCCACCATATTAGATGGCAGGTTCTACAACTAATACCGTACAAGATCATATTGTTTCTTTGGATTTCCAACGAATGGTCAGGCCAAGGAACTTCCCATTGCCACATGAGAACGCCTCTGGAAGGACGTCCCCGAGAACCTAACCGGATCTCTGCCAACACAAGGCCGGGTTACCCCTAACTAGGTAACAACTGACACGAGTATGTCATCCCCCGGTCCTTTGGGACCTTTAAACCGAGCGCTCGTAATCAACATCACACAATCATAAATAAAGTGTTTCAACATGAGTAAGTATATGGGCTCCATACCATGATACCACCCTTTTCCAGAAGGAAATGCACATACCCTAAAGGGAGCTACCCCTCATAACCTTGCCGCATCTTTCCTGTTTTGACCATTCCGGGGTGTGAGGCTCGACGAAGTCACGTCCACAAAGACATACTTTATACGAAAGCCATGCTTTGGGTCAACAAATGATCATAGAAATGATCACAAAGATAAACGATCAAACAAATGATCTTATCACAAATGATCAACACAATGATCATTTCACATCAACACTCAGCATGTCACATTACCAAATTGGGAATATATCGCTGATAACCTACAACTACATAACCTCTGAGCTCGTACGTCTCAGAGAAGGGTGTTAAGCTAAGAGAACAAATTCTCCGCCACCAACAGAAATATATTTGAAAGAAATCAGCTTTATATCTCAATTTGTAATGTCAGACATACTATCCATACAAGTCTGTTCCGGGCTCGAACAGAACCGAAGGCACTTTCAAAGAAGTCCTTGCAATCCGGATATTCACTAATCACGTTCGGACTTCCCATCACATATGGAGTCTCTGTACCGGGGACCATTCGATGCAAAGACATTCGACGAGTTGTCCTTACGTTTTCGAAAATATCCGGTCTTCACCACCGATCTTCAGATGCTATCCATAACGACATATCACATATTCGGAATGGGATATATGACACAAAGGTCCTCTTCCGGCTAAACCGAATAGTTAGCGCAGTATTTCAAAAACATATGGATATTGGGATTTCAATTAAGTCACAACTTAAAACCCAAAACTTTTCTTCAAATGGTTTAAACCAATTACCATTTCAAATCTTTATATTACAAAAAGATTTATTTCACAAAGATCAATTCGTAGATTTCAAAACAATTTCCATTCAAGTTGGATTAACTCATTAAATCTTTAAATCAAAGATTTAACTCATAGCTTTCAAAATTCGATTAACTTGTTGAATCTTTAAATCAAGATTCAACTTATAGCTTTCAAATCGTTTTCATAACTTGGGAATTTTCTTCATTTTTCAAACTTGAAATTCTTTTTAACACAAAATGAACGTTCATTTCTCATGTGAAAGCTTTTATTATTTCAAAACAACCAGTTTTCGTTTCAAAAAAATCCAATTATATTTACACGAGTTAAAGCCCTTGAATTCTATTCACATCCCAAATCAATACTTTTAAAATAGTTTAACCCATATATAACTGGTATAACATTTTTAATCCCTAGTTTTAAATCACAGAATTCAATTTCAAATCTTGAATTTAACTTCAAATCAAATTATTCAACTACATATTTTATCGAGTTATTCAAAATAAATTTCATCTACGAAATTCCATTTCAAAAGCTTTTCACTTTAAACCCAATCCATTTCTAAAACCATT
The DNA here is from genome assembly GCA_030765085.1 of Allium cepa. Taxonomy (NCBI): domain Eukaryota; kingdom Viridiplantae; phylum Streptophyta; class Magnoliopsida; order Asparagales; family Amaryllidaceae; genus Allium; species Allium cepa. Next base: position 293,696,228 of record CM060939.1, read on the forward strand.
TGGATTTAAAAATTCAAATTCAAAACTATTTTCAAAAATCTGTGACTTAATCGATTTCCTCGTGAAATCCATATTTGTGTCTGTATGGTGTGGTCCAGGGTTTAACACAATAGTGCAACATTATTTCAATGATCACAGATCAAATACAACAATATATTCGATAAGCGATATAAATTATAACGCTTATCTTTCTTACACAGATTCACAGATATATATATATATATATCACAGATATATATATATCACAGATAATAAACTATATCACAGATCACAACACAAATCAGAATATAACACAAAGCATCACTTATCAGGGATATCAAACAATTCAACATCCAATATATTCAAATATCCATAAATAGGGTCAATTTAATTATCTGATTAATCTAAATCAGGTGGGTCATAAATCATGGTTAATTATCTTTAATTGATTTCAAATCATTTGATTAATTATCCTTTAATCGTTTATTAATTAATCAACTTTAAATTATTTAACCATATATTGTACAAATATCTGATTATTTAATTAATTAAGTGTTAATTGTTACTTAATTTATCCTAAATTACTTAATTTCTTCTCCCTTAATTAATTAATCTTAAACCTCAATAAATGAATTTAAACCTTCAATTTCTTATTTAATTGATCCAAACATTAATTAATTAAATAAGTTAATTATCCATTTTAAATTATCTTAAAAATTTAATGTTTCCAAATCTTTAAATTCTATTTATCTTTAAGTTAAAACATTTCTTACTTAATCAAAGTATTTAAAACAATTTTCTTTCAAATTTACTTTAACACTTCATTTTAAATTTTAGATTTAAAATAAATTAATTTTAACAAGATTTAAACAGTCCCAAAACCCTTTTTATTTTACAAGTTAAAGCATTATTTATTTTACACTAAAAGTCAAGAGAATTTAGAGCCCAATTTCATTTTAAATTCAAATCAATTTACAAATTTATTTTATCATTTAAATTATTTAAAACATTTAAATTTGAAGCTTTATCTAGGTCCAAACCAAATTCCCATTTAAACTTGAATTTTATAATTAAACTTTGACTTGAATTGGTTAATCTCAAATTAATTACTTAACTAATTTATCATATTTTCCTTGAGTTAATTATTGCTTAATCACTTGATTAATCAACTTTAATCATTAATTAATGTTTAATTAAAAATCCTTGGTTACCAATTAATCTTTAAGCCTTCATATACAACTTTATCCTTTAATTACTTATCTAATTAATCCAAATCATTTGTTTATTAAATTAATTAATTATTCATCATAATTACCTTAATAATTAAATGAATTATAAATCATTAAGGCCTAATTAACCTTAAGATGAACCTTAATCCTATTAATGATTTAATTATCATTTACAAAGTAATTTAAAAACAATTTGCTTTTAAATTTCTTTTAAATTCCATTTTAAATTAAGATTTAAAATGAAGTTAATTTTAACTTAAACATAGTTTAACAATTTCAAAACCTTTTAATTTCATGTTTGAAGAATTACTTATCTTCTAAGGGAAATTTAAAATAGTTTTAAATCTTATATTTTCATATTTTAAAAACATGTTGTAAAATACTTTAAACATTCAGACTTAATTTCAACCTTTGAATTTATAACTTTATTTTCTTTTCAAAACCTAAGATTTCAAATTCAATTTGAATTCAGATTTAAAGCTTGTTTTAAAACCTTTGTTTTAAAACCTTTACATTTTTTTTCATTTTTAAGTTTAGAAACTTAAAACACTCACCGGTTTAAACCAAAACCTGTAACACAGCCATCTACTTGAGCACCCTCTGCTTCAAAACATTTCATCTTCCTTAACGTGATGACTACCAAATACGCCAATGCCCACGTGCACGTGCACAGAGCCACCACCACCCTCCGTCCATTGCCGCTAGGTCGAACAAGTCACCGACCCACCTCAGCTCCGCTCGCAGCCCTCCAACTCCGGCCAGTTCAACTCGAACACGAATTCAAGTGGAATTCGAAACCTGGAAATTTCGAAAGCAAACAATGCTTGAACCTGTCAACGCCTCGCATTCGCTCCTCCGACCACCGGAGCACCAGCACTACCGGCCACCATTTCGTCTACGTCCAAGCTCCTGTTCCCCAAAGCTACGCTACACTCGATCAACTAGGGCAGATGGAAAAAATCAAAACATCCAACCCAGTTAAAACTAGGTTTCCAGATTAAGCCTCACGCCGCTGTCGCCACCGCCATCGTTGGCATCCCCGACTATTTTTCCTGGCAACTCCATAGGCTCCTCCATCTCCACGAAAAAACCCGACCATCATCTCTTCTTCGATCGCCTGAACTTGCCCAAAAACCCTTTTTCGTTCGTCACCAAACCGCCCTTAAACCCCACGCCTAAAAATCACTCAACCCATCTTAAAAATCATAATTTGATGTAAGGGTTCAAGTTATATACTTGAATTAATGATTCGTGTAATTCGAAATTTCCAATATTTAAAGTTTGTACTGTAAAATCATGATCTTCTATTCTACATACCTTTATACATTATGAAACCATTTTTAAATTATAGCCCATACTTAAACACAACGATTTTGTTTTGAAACTAAGGCCTGATATGGATTATAAAACAAGAAATGAAATTTTCTTGTTGTTTGATACTCTATAACTAAACAGAGAAGGAGATGCACTAGCATATGTATATACAAACAAAACAATGGCAATATACATTCGAGTTTGAACAGCTATATGTTACTCACATTGATAAGTTTTGGAAATAAACAGAGCTTGCTCTTTTCCTTTTCTTTTTTTCTTTTTTTTGTTTAAGTTTTAAACAATGCTTGCTTCAGTTCTCTTAGCTTTGAATAAATGAGACTGAGGTGGTATAAGTCTTGATATATTTAAGAAAAGGAATGCACAGGGATATCACTTTGTTTGTACAATAGGCATGGGTGAATGTGCTTGCTTGTACTTGTTTATACATATAAATGTATTCGTTTACTTCAGCCTACATCTTTTAGCTTGGCTGAAATCTATTGGAGGCATGTTGCATTTATTACTTCTTACCTGCCTGCATATCTATTACAGGCTACATTCTTTATTTTATCTTTTGTTTTATTTTTATTTTTTTTTCTTTGCATACTAAAACTTTTATATTTGTTTGTATTTACTTTGTTTTGTTTATGTTTATATGTGAATGTATTTCTTACTTAAATATTTATCTTTAACTTACATACTTATCTTAGTTATACAAAAGATATTTATATTTTTACTTTGTTTTGTTCACTTTATTTTATTTTGTCTCCTTACTTTAAAATATAATTGAAATTCTATAACTTTGTTTTGTACTTAGATGTTTTCCTTTCTTATTTGAATGTATATGTTTGTTTGGTTCCATACTTAACTTTTATTTATCTCTATTTATAACTCAAATATTTATTTTACTTCTATTTTTAGTTTAAATATTTATCATGAATTTTACTTTGATAATTATTGTTTTATATTTTTCTATATACACATACATATATAGTATTTAAATTCAAATCAAATATATATATATATATATATATAATTTTAAATTTACTCATATATGCTCAAATACATATATATATATATATTCTCTCATATATACAATATTAAAGTTTAAATGATTTATACAGAATTTATCTGTATTTGGGGAAACTCGCTTTATTTTACCATTAATTTTACAATTTTAATTCAAAAATTCAATAAATTATCAATTTAAATTAAATTAAAATCTGGGGTCGTTACAAAGCCCATGATTTGGAATTGCTTGCCGTAGTTTTTGCTTTGATGCTTTGGAGACATCATCTATTGGGAACTAAGTTTGAGCTCTTTACGGATCATAATTCTTTGAAATATATTTTCACCTAGAAGGACTTGAATTTGAGGCAGGTTAGGTGGCTTGAGTTTTTAGCTTCTTATGACCTCAACATCAACTATACCCCATGGAAAGCTAATGTTGTAGCCGATGCTTTGAGTCGGAAAAAGGCGATCTTATGTCAGCTTGTTGTTTCTTCTCCTTTTATGGATCGTATTATTGCTAAGCAAGATGAGGATAAGATGCTTAGGCTTATTAAGGAGAATGTTCGTAACAGAGTTGGTGGTAGTAGCCAAGATGGAGTGGAGCTCAGGTCGATGACAGAGGAATTTTGAGGATTAATAATTGGATTTGTGTCGCGAATGTCGTTGGATTGAGGCAAGAGTTACTTCGGGAAAATCATCGGTCCATACTTTCTATTCATCCAGGTGTGACGAAGATGTATCAAGATATGAAGAAGCTGTATTGGTGGAGTGGTATGAAGCGTGATATCTCCCTTTTTGTTAGTAGATGTGCGACTTGTCAGCAGGTTAAGGCTGATCATCAGAAGACTGCTGGATTATTGCAACCCCTTAAGGTTTCCAATTGGAAATGGGAATAGGTTTCTATGGATTTTATTGATGGATTACCTAGGACTAGGAGAGGTACTGATAGTATTTGGGTAATTGTGGATAGATTGACCAAGTCAGCTCATTTCATTTCGGTTAGGTCCAACCGTTCTGCTTCATGTTTAGCTGAATTTATATGAGAGAGATTGTTCGTCTTCATGGTGTTCCGTTCAGTATCGTTTGTGATAGAAACCCCATCTTTACCAGTCAGTTTTGGAAAGCTTTTCAGGAATCTTTAGGTACCCGTCTAAATATGAGCACTACTTACCATCTGCAGACCGACGGTCAAACGGAAAGAGTGAATCAGATTCTGGAAGATCTACTTCATGCCCGTGTCCTTGATTATGGAGGATCTTGTGAAGATCATCTCCATCTCATTGAATTCACCTATAACAATAGTTATTAGGTTGGTATCACAGTGGCTCCATTTGCTGCTCTTTATGGACCCCCTTGCAAATCTCCATCTTGTTGTATTGAATCCGGTAATCATTTTGTTTTTGGTCCTGATATGATTCTAGAAGCACCCTAGAAGGTTGAGGGGATCAGGAGGAAGATGAGTATTTCTCAAGAAAGACAGAAGAAGTATGCTGATGGGAGCAGGAGGAGTCTGGAGTTTTCTGTTAGTGATCAGGTTTTCCTTAAGGTCTCTCCATTAAGAAATGCCATTTTTGCTGTATGAGGACAAGTTACTATAACTGTCTAGATTGATGTATAGGTTATTATACTCCGATGATTGTAAGTATACAAACTGTTACAGATTCTTTTGTATAAAATTTTGTTATTATATATTATATTTTATTCCACTGCGATTGTAGATTCTGTGTTGTTGTTCTATTTTCTTCTATCTCTTTCTTTTTCTTCACCCTAGTTATTCGCTCTTTCGCACAAATTGGGTTAAACAGGAGTGAATTATTATCAACTCAAAGGTTACAAAACTGCAGGTAGCTATAGGCTTAGTCGTCGCCTGTTTGCGACAATGGTGACGAGGCAGTTAATGAATGCAGTGACCTAGGACATTGAGGTGGCTGCTGCCAGTAATGATTTAAGTGAGTTCACAACTCATATAATCTATCTCCATATCCATTTGCCTGTTATTGTGTTAAATTTTGTGGATATTGCTTCAAATTGGATTGCTATTTGTTAAAATTCCACTTGCTTAATTTAGAATTCATAATTTAATCATATATAATTGGAAACTAAAACTAGAAATCAATGAGCAAATCTTGATTTGTGACACCTTATGCTTGCGTCCTTACCTTCTTTTAGCCATATGTTAATGTCTGACAGTGAATGCACTACACACACACACACACACACACACATATATATATACATATATATACACACACTTGCAACTATCAAACTACGAATATATTAATATACAGATATATAGTGCCACTTTATGTTTCAAATCAGTTTTTAGTTAAGTAATATAGCATTAGTTGGAACTTGAATCTATATGCTTATATATTGGTAAATAAATTGCCTCATAGATTTTTTTTTGAAGAAGTAACAGTGTATATAAATGGTAATATGACTTTCGAACTTGTAGTAGTCATAGCCATTTAAGTTACATAAATATTAGAATAGCATGTTGCTGTTGTAGCTTTGCAATGAGATTTGTTTTACTTTAGTTTTATACATCCACTATGCATGTAGCCGTATACCTGCTCACGCATATAAACCAAAGTATTAATTCTTACTTTTGATTTGTTACTCTTCCTTTATTGGTTTATTCGCATATCCTCACAGTTTTTTCTTTTTGAATAATCATTAATTAGCACTTCCTATTATACCAATGCCATGACCTGATGCTAATTTGTTCTGTTGTTTGTAATGCTTTTATTCCTATAGGAAAATAATTTTAGTCCTTGCTATTGTTGAATAAAATGGATGGCAGCTCTATAATTTTGTATGTCCATCCATGCTTTTGTTGGATTGGTGTCTTGTCGCTATACACACACACACACACACACACACACACATATATAGTTTCGCTTAGTGTCCAAATAAGATTTTTGATACTTAATAAACTATCTTATAAACCCATGTTCATTTGTGAGATCTATATTTCAAATGCAAATCATTTTACAAAAGAAAGTTATGATGATTTTCTAATTCAAACTACTTTTCATGTTAAATCCAATTCTTTTATAGATGGTTTTATCGAGTAATTATTTTATATGTATATATATATACATATATATATATATATTAGAACTAATTTATATACGAATATAACTTTATAAATGTGTAATTATGATTTTATAATGTAAATGAATTTACAATTAATGTTTGTGAAATATGGCATGAGTGACGCCCCACCCCAAGACCCACACTAATAAAGAGCATTATTAAGTAATACTGTCCGCTAGTGCAGAGAATAGGGCTGGTTAGGAGCGACCATTCATGAGCTTTGTCCTAAATAAGTATCGAATACGTCGATTGAGTGTCATTTTTTTTCTTTCTTTCTTAAGTGGATCAACATACTCGATTTAGGTTTAACATAAAACTACAGTGGCTAAGGATGGTATTCAGAAAAAATATAACAACACCAAATACCTGATATCACAGAACAGGAACATACACATATATATACATATATAAAGTCAGTAGAAGTACAACATAACATGCTACATGAATTTGGTTCTTATGAACATATATACAACAAGAGTCACAAAATAATACATATATTAGAGTACTTCAACAAAAAGGGGCTACGTCAAAACATATACTAAGCAATAAAGAGGAAAGATCACAGCGGAGCAAAGCAAGGCGGAGGTCAAACTGCTGTCCACTGACCTGTAATGACCCGATCTGACCCGAGCATCATTTAGAATATAAATACATGGGTCAGTCTAGCCTAAACAAGATAGTTAGTATATGATGGATGAAATTAAGATACATAAGGAGGATAATAACTCGCCATGGAGATGAACTCCATGTTCTCAAGTCAATGTATGGCATATAAGCTAAATCATGTAACAATATAAGGCATATGAGCCAAATCAACATACAACATCAGCCAAAGCACCGAACAATACAAGGCGTAAAAGCCAAAACATAAACAACATAAGACATATAAGCCATGTCACTAAAACAGCATAAATCTCAACACATCGAACTCACTAAGGAGTTCAAAACAACAAAAATGTAATCACGATGTCGTTGTCATCAAATAGCACAAAGACTATGTATAACTCCAACATCCAACAAAATGGTGAAAACATTTGAAAATCAACAAATTCTAGAAATCAAAAATAATGAAATCTAGAAACAACAGCAAAAGTGGATCCCAACAAATAGCGAGTCTAAGCTACGCTGCACGTGCATCAACAACATATTATCGAAGCCTGCCAAGTACCATCAACAACAAATTTGGTGCCCAAGACCCGAAGGTCCAACAAATGGCCTGAAAGCCTAACAAATGACCCGAAGGTCCGAAAAAAGGCCCGAAAGCCCAATAAATGATCCAAAGGTCCAGTACTAGTAATCAACATACCCGAAGGTCCAACATTAAGTGTCACCAACTTTTAGATAGTAACCAAATCAGCGACAATAGTGCGTCACATACCACACGTTTTCACTTAACCGTTTACTATAAGGTAGTTAATCCCACTCTCGTGTAACTTCAATTGAACAAGTCCGAAATTAACCGAATTAGTAAATGCATGTGTACCATACCACATGTTTTACTAAATTATTTCAGTCTCTTCCCCGTTCACTCGAAGAGTGAGAAAAAAATTAGAACCACACAAAACTTAGCATTAAAACTCGAGACTGTGACTTATTTAGTCAATTCGACCCTTTAAATCACAAAATCAGATAAAATATAAAACATTAAATTTGAAGGTGATTGCCATAGCTTGAAGCCAGAAAAAGAATTATCTGATTCGGACATATAAATCAAAAGTTATGGAAATTTCAATTCTCATGTCTAAAATGACAAAACTCTGATAATTAAAATGACGACATGGCTGCGAATTAAAGAGCCAATTAGACCATATAGAGCATAGAATTTGATGAAATCTAAAACTTGAAAGTTGAAGAGCATCGCCATAGCTTGAAGAAAGAAAAAGATCCACCTAATTCAGACTTTTGAATCAAAAGCTGTGGCTGTTTCAATTCTCAAGTCTAAAATTACAAAACTTCAATAATTAAAATAACAACAGGGCTGTGGCTTAAAGGGCCATATGGACCCTACAGAACATAAATTTTGATGAAATTTAAAACATGGAAGTTGAAGAGCACTTCCATATCTTCAAATCAGAAGAAGAATCATCTAATTCGAACTTACAAGTCAAAAGTTATGGCAATTTCAATTCTCAGATCTAAAACTACAAAACTCTGATAATTAAAATAACAACAAGATTGCGGCTTAAAGAGCCATTTAGACCTTGTAGAGCACATAATTTGATGAAATTTAAAAAGAAAAGTTGAAGAACATTGCCCTAGGTTGAAGTCAGACAAAGAATCACCTAATTCGGATTTATGAATCAAAAGCTATGGCAATTTTAATTCTCAGGACTAAAATTACAAAACTCTAATAACTAAAATAACGATAGGGCTATGGCTTATAGAGCCATTAGACCCTGTAGAACATAGAATTTGATGAAATATAAAACATGAAAGTTGAATAACATTGCCATAGCTTAAAGGCAGAACAAGAGTCACCAAATTCAAACTTACGTATCTGAAATTATGGCAATTTCAATTCTTAGGTCTAAAATTACAAAACTCTGATAATTAAAATAACGACAGGGCGGCGGCTTAAAGAGCCATTTAGAGCCTCTAGAACACATAATTTCATGAAATATAAAACATGAAAGTTGAAGAGGATCGCTATAGCTTGAAGACGGAAAAATATTTATCTAATTCGGACTTTCGAGTCAAAAGTTATGGCAATTTCAATCCTCGGGTCTAAATTTACTGCTGCTATCGTTTAGGTCTCGGGACAGTAAGAAGTGAAATTTGACAAATTTAATTTCAAAATATCATAAAACTCAGAACATGAAACTTGTAGTAAAAAGTCTATGATTTCCAAAACATCAATAATCATCGAATTTGGATAAGGAATGTAAATGATATGGCCAAATTCATTTCAGGTTTAATCAAAGTTTTTTTTCAAAGCTTCAACGTGTTTCGAACTTGATTTTCAGCATAATTTCGAGGCACATACAGAAACTATTTCAATCCAGATTTCAGCATTCAAGATGACTGACACTCAAAAACCAATGCGGAGAAAATCCGGCATGAATTCATGAAAAGAACAGAGATATAAAGGCGCACAAAGCAGGACGCTAGAACATATACTTACTGTAATCATTCAAGCAATAGACTTTCTTCTAATAATAAGTAGAAAACTGAGAATACTAACTTGTAAACCTGATTAAACTAGATGTGAGTGGGTTTTAAACTCACCTTTTAGTGATTAGAAACACTTGCAAGATGGAAGCTTTAGCTTTGGTTTGGCCCTAAAAAACTGTAAATGGAGGAAGAACGGACATGCAAAGTAGGAAAAAGAAGTTACAGACAAACTCTATTTCTAAATTTAGAAAGAAGATGAAATAGCTTACTGGTTTTCCAATGGTATCCTTAATAATTGATTGTTGGATCCTTAAGAGAATGTAGTTCAGGTTTTCCAATGGTATCCTTAATAAGTGATATTTACTAGCTTTTGTAAATACTTTGATTTCACCATACGGTATGGGATGTATTGGTCAAATTGTAGTAATTACCGAAGGTGATAGTATTTGTCACTTTAGAGTTTACTCTCTTTTGGTGTGTGGTAAGTGGCTGCTAGATCCTTAAGAAGTTACTCCTGGATTTCTTTTCAAGGGTGATAATCTAAAATAAATTTGAAAGATTTAGTCATGGCTGCTATCCTTGAGATCGTTTTGTGATCCTATAATTCCTTTCCTATGTATGATCCTCGTTATCGGATCGGTTCATGTGATACCAAATTGTTTATTTGTTTGCTACGGTTCTGTGTACGTCGTTTTGCATAAGATCTCTTGAATTCTGGATATTTTGATTTTCTGACTATTTTGTGTTTGTGAAGTAAACATATATACTTGTATTTTGTGTTCATGAAATATATATATATATATATATTAGTGTCTTATGTTAGTGAAATGAATATATATTCTTGTATCTTGTGTTCGTGAAATAAATATATATTCTTGTGTCTTGTGTTCGTGAAATAAATATATATTCTTGTATCTTGTGATGGATGCTAAATTAAGTTAATTCTATTATTCAGTTTTTTGTGACTAGTTCGTGTCTGTGACTTAAACTTATAACCCAATCCAAAGTTAAATTATTCTTTAACTCGTTATATCCAGGACATCTATATTTACTTATATGTTGTTTATTCTTGTATTATATTCTATTCTCACCCTATTGAATATTTAGAGATACTGTGACCCGGGTGTTATTTTGCTTGGGTCAGGTCGAGACTATTCAAGTTACATGACAAGTTGACCTTTGCATGTTTGGGCTAACAAGGAGAAAATCACTTTTGAATTTTTAATTTATCTCATTTAGGAAATTTGTGAACATGTTTATATGATTTACCATTGAGATTAGAGAATCGTAAAACTTGTATAAAAATCAAGTTTAGTATTTCATTTTGTAAACTCAAAAACTGTATATGTGTAAGTTGAGATTTATTCCACTGTGGTCTATGACTGTTATTTATATGATATACTATTCTATTTCAGAGAAATCGATGTGTCTATTACTTTGTATTAATATTGTAGACATTAAATTCATTTCAAATATTAAGCCAAAAGGTAAAAATGATGTGTCAATGTCAGTATAAACATATATTCATATTTGATCGCTCTTAACAAGTCGTATTATCCAGATTAATATATGGCATTACTTGTAATGTTCTTTGCTAATATGGGTATCACGATGGTGTCATTACAGTTACATATCAGAGCTATGCCAGAACATTATCGCGCATAATGTCATAGTTCTAGACCTAGTGAGACTTGGCGTCCTAACCCCTGGGTGTGTAATCGATAGTTTTGCTAGTTATCTATATTAGGGATAGAAATATAAAATGATTATCAGGTAATCATTTGGTATGTAAATTGATTAAAAAAAATTTAAATGATAAATTGGAATTTGTGACATTAAAACCTTTGGAGAATAATGAGCAAAACCTTTTAGAACTGAGGAAATATGGGAATTAAATTAGAATGAATTAAATTAAAATGAACTATTTTCTTTTAATAGAATATTTGGGAAATTTGAGTGAATAAATTTAATATTTAAATGATCTAGGAATAATCAAAGTTGCGTAGAAGAATTTCAAACATTGAATTGTTCCACTGTAAGTGACTATGTATGTTTTGGTTGATTGGTTGCTAGGAATTGATTGTTTGCTTGCATTTATTTAAAACTGATGCATGGAGATTATCTATTATGTTAACTGATCCGGACGTTGTTTAAGGATTCTAATCGATATATAGGACGCCATGTTATCTATAGGGGTTTCTAAACATCGAACGAGACATTTTGACGTGAAAAAAAAATTTGGATGTCAATATACTTATTTTAAAAAGAGTTTAAAAAGCACAAGTGGAAAAAGGATGAAAACCTAATGATAGGTATTTTCGATCTAATTAAAAATGGTTTTTTGTATGGATAAAAGATATTCCTATGTTATACTATTCAATTCTCAACGAGAAATTGATTTGATAGATCGGAAAATTTTATTCATAATATTAACCTGATTTAGTATCATCAAGATACAATTCATTAAAGATTAATTTCAGTAATAACTTATATGGTAGAAATATAGATAATATTATTGATTACTTGAAAATCATGGAAAGAGATTTGAAAATAAAAATGAAAAGTATAACGACCCTGACTCGACCTTCGATAATCGACATCCAAATACTTCACCCGTATTCGAATGCCGCAAATTCAAATGTCGAATCTGGTATGCCGAAGCTTATAATACATTAAGTATAACAACAAAGCGGAACAAAAATAATATATATCATTGATACAACAATGGATACAATATCTGATACAAATGATATCAATATTATCATAGATACACAACAGCAGAAAGATAATAACACAAGAAGAAAAGATAACATCAGCAGAGGGAAGATATCTTCAATGCCAAACTCCAATACTGCATACCAGAAGCTCGAACCACCATCACGTTAAACCTGAGCAAGGTCGGTTATGAATGTGATTCCCAAAATCCAAGGACTCCAATGAATTCCAAACAGAAAGCTGAAGGCTACCGAAGATATATCTATTAGCTGATTATCTGAAAATCTGACTCTAGGCTGTCCGTGTGGAAAATTATGGGCACCTAGAGTTTAGAAAGGGAACAATAAACTCCAGGTCAGTCATGGGACTGGTATGAGCAAACAAAATTTTTTATCTTGAATAAAAACAAAATAAAACAAAACGAAATAAAGAGGAAATCCACAATGCTTTTTGGAAAATGAAACTACCATAAGGCCTCCTGCCACACACACAATGCAAACGCACAATTGGAGGAGATTTATCCTTATGATAGTCAAACATGCTTGATACGCAAAAACCTTTTGATATTATTATTAGTGCATAGTGCAGAAAACCTTTCGAAAGTATAATATTAATCTTAGCCAGCATAGGTACCATTATATTATGCCTGTTATAGCTACCATTTAAGAATGGCAGGTTATACAACTGAAATCGTAAAGGGCTCGTATTGTTTAATTGGATTTCCAACAAATGGTCAGACTAAGGAACTTTCTATGCCACATGGGCACGCCTCTTGAGGGACGTCCCGGGAACTTAACTAGCTCTCTGCCAATACAAGGCCAAGTTACCTCTGTAACTAGGTAGCTAACTATCACAAGTATGACATCCCCCGGTCGTTACTGACCTTTATCCGAGGTACCTCTACAACAACAACCACAAAGTAATAAATTTGCAGCAACCACATAAGTTAAGTATCTGGGCTCCATACCATGATACCACTTTTATCCAGAAGGAAATGAACAAACCCTAAGGGGCGCGACCCTCGATAACCTTGCCGCATCCTTCCTGTTTCTACCATTTCTGGGTTGTGAGGTCCTGATGAGGTCTCGTCCACAAAGCTATGCTTTTCATAAAAGTCATGCTTTGATCAACAAATGATCGGCAGCACTTAGCATGCCACATTACCAAATTAGGAATGTATCACTCGTAACCATCAACTACATAACCTCTAAGCTCGTACATCTCAGAGAAGGGTATTAAGCTAAGAGAATAAATTCTCCGCCACCAAACAGAAATGTATTTGATAGAAACCAGCTTTACATCTCAAAGTGTTATGTTAGACATACATCCGTACAAGTCCGTTCTGGGTTCGAAAGGAACCGAATGCACTTCAAAGAAGCCCTTGCAATCCAGGTATTCACAATCCCGATCGGACTCCCCATCATATATGGAGATCTTTATACCATAGCTACTCGGTGCAGAGTCTCGATAGGTAATCCTTTCATTCTCGAAAATACCCGATCTTCACCACCGGTCTTCAAATGCTATCCATTTCATCGTATCGTTATTCGGAATGGGTTTCATGATATAAAGTCCATTCCCAGCTAAACCGAATAATGAGCGCTTAATTTTAAAAATATATGGATATATGGGATCTTAGTTAAGTCACACTTTTAGCCCAAAACCTTTTCTTCAAATAGTTTAAACAAATTTCCACTTCAATCTTTCAAAACAAAAGATTCACCTTTTTAAAATCCATTTCAATTTGAAACCAAGGTTCACCAGTCTTTCACAAAGATTCATTCATAGCTTTCAAAACAATTCCATCTCAAACTTGAAATCTTTCAACAAAAACAGGAAGTTCTTTCATTATATGAAAGCCATTATCATTTGAAAACAAATGCTTTTCGTTTCGAAAAAATCCGATCAAATATACACAAGTTATAGCCTTTAAAGTATAAACTTGGGTTAATTTTAAATTCCTAAAATAATACTTTTAAAATACTTTAAAGATGGTTTAAAATCCATATATATTATTTAACTTGTATCCCCACTTTTCAAACCATGGTTTCCAAAATAATTTCAAAACTTTAAACAAGATATATTATATTCAAACTAAATTCAATTTCAAATTTCCTTTTCAAAAAACCCAATTTTATTTCCAAAATCATTTGAATTCAAAATTCAAATTTTTAAATAAAATTTAAATTCAAAATATTTGTGACTTAACCAATTTCCTCATGCAATCCATATTTATGTGTGTGTGGTGTCGTCCAAGGGTTTTACACACAACAATACAATATCATCAATCATCACAAATCCAAGCACAGCAATATCGATAAGTGGTATAATCCTATAACGCTTATCTTCATTCATAGATTCACAGATAAATAATATAAATTCATCACAAATAAATAAATTACATTCTTCACAGTTCAAGTCAAAATAAATCATATCACAAAGCATCACACATCAGGGATATCAAACAATTCAAACATTCAATAGAATCCAAACACCCATAAGTAAGATTAATTAATCATCTGATTAATTTAAATCAAATTAATTACTTATGAATAAATTACTAATCCTGGTTAATTAACATTAATTAATTACAAACCATTTTAATTAATTATCCTTTAATCATTTATTCATTAACCTTTAAAAAATAAATTAATCAACCTTTAATTATTAATTAATCAACCCTTAATCATTAAATAATTAACCTTTAATTATTTAATTATCGTTTATTTAATTTTCCTTAATTAATTAACCCTTAATTAATTACCATTTAATTAATTATCCTTAATTAATTACAATAAGTGATTATCCCTAAAGTAACATTCCTGTTTTTAAATCAACTTTAATTGGTAATTAATTTAATTTTTGAAACTAAATTGTTTTGGTATTTTTCAAATTTAATAGATATTTGTTTGTTTATTAATATAAATGAATATAAATAGAATTTTAAAATAGAATTTCTAATTGGAAATTCAGAAATAAATATTTTGAATAATATATTGATTATAAATCTAATTTGTGAATTAATTTTGAAATTGTGGGAATAAAAATATATATAGATTGAAAGTTAAATTGTAAACAAAATTTTGATTTTGGAAAATTCAAAATGTAAATGTTTATAAATAGATTGGATTTATTGTAGAAATTAAGTTTTAAAACATTTTCTTAAAAAGGTAATATAAGATTAAATAATAGAAATGCATAGATAAAAAAACATAAGTTAATATAAAAAGGAATGCTTTGTAAATATAAAGCTAAAAGGATTTAAAACTTTATATTTTGAAATTTATAGAAACTTTTTTTCTAATCATAATAAATATAAATATATGAATTTAATATAGTAAATTTACAAAAGTTATTTGAAAGTAAAACTCTATATTTTAATAATTGAAAATAATTTATTTTGTACTTATAATATGATGATTTGAAAGTTTTATTTTGAAATTGATACAAATAATTTTATATACTTTCTTTTTACTTGAACTAAGTATAAATTGCATACATATGAAAGTTTGTAAAACATATGTAAGAATAAAACTAATAAGATAAAAATTTGTAAAATAGAAATATAATAGCTAAGTTGAATATGAATTTGATAAAAAGGATTTAAAAACACATTTTCTTTTAAAATGAATAAATATAGTTTGTATATTTATGAATTTAAAATGTAGAACATTTACATATGTTAAGACATAAAATATAAAATAAAGAGAGGGTTTAAAACAAAGTTGTAAATAAATTCAAGGAAAGGTCTAAAATATAAATTTGCTTATTTTTACAAGTGTAAATTTTTTTAAAAATATATTAAAACATTTGTAAGCCATGAAACTAAAAATTTAACAAGTGTTAACATGAATGAAACAAGTGGCAAATCATTCTTTTTCTTTTTAATTAAAACATGTAAACATGTATTAGAAAATTTATAAACCAGGCTTCAATACTGCTTCACCTCCATTTCTGAAAACAAAAGCCTGTAAAAAAAAATTTAAACCAAGCAAAAGATAATGAAAATAAAAAAAAACCTGGAACAAGGATCAGGATCAAGCAAACAACTTCTGTTTTCAAAACCTGAAGCTAAAACAATTTGAATCAAAGCATAGATTCAATAGAACATTAAGCATTTCAGATTCAAGATGATTACCAGTTTATCAAGCCAAACCAAATCTAATTTTCAAATACAAGAAATTCCAGATTTAAAGCAAATCTGGAAAACAGAAGCAAGTTTCAGGCATGTAAATTCAAATTGCAATCTGAAAGCATGTAAGTTCAAACAACAATTTTCTAGAAATCAAAGCCTGGAAGCAAGATTTAAATTCAAGAACAAATGCAAGAAAAACAAACAAGTATAAGTTCAAATTCAAATGCATTCAACTCAATTCTTGAATCAAAGCAAATACAAGTTTGTAGAGCAAATACAACTACCAGATTTGTTCAGAATCCACATTCACGCTTTGTCCTCTGTTTCAACACATACAGGTGAGCAATTTTAAATTTTTAAACGAGTTTCTTTTGAATCTTATGCCTGTGATGATAGTGTTAATGGACGTGAATATATCTGTTGGTTGATGTGTATATATATGTGTTTAAATGATTAAATGTATGTCTGTGAATACATACATATCTATCTCTGTCTAACAACAGGTTTTTAAAACCTGATAGGAAATTCAAAAATCATCCCATCTAGCCTTTTAAACTTTGATTTTTGAATGAAAAATACTTGTATATGTATAACATGATTTCTAAAAGCAAATTCGAGTATTTAAATTAAACATTTGTTTAGAAAATGATATATATACCGTGATGATTTAAAATTAGCCTAGAATCAAATGTTTTAATTTCATAATTCGATCACATAAACAGTTTTAACCTGGAAATTGATGAATTTAGAGAATCATTTCATAAATTTTAGTTTGATAATTTGTGAGGAATTCTATGTTGAACGAGATTTACATTTTTGCCGATCTCTGGCATTTGACGTTGAATTGTGGGTTGTGTTTGAGGTCGTAGATAGCTGGAAGGAAGAAGATCGTAGGAAAATTAATGGTTGAATTTATAGTTTGTCGTGGCGGCGACACCGCGTTGATCTAGGGTTCGATAACCATTTTTGGCTGATGAAGTTCTCGGGGATAGGGTGACTTCGTCAGGGTGTTTGGATTGATCTCACCCAGGGGAATGGGAAGGGGAGAGTCTGGCGAAGCTTTGTCAAGCTCGCGTGGATTCTGTTGGTCAGATTGGGTGGCGCGAGTTGATTTTCGTTGTGATGTCTGGGTTCTGGTAGGAGCTGGATTGCTTGATTGTGCTACCTCACGAGTTCATGGGTGCTGATGGGTTAGAGCGATCGTTTAGGTGATCGTCATCATGTTGATGACCTCGGCAAGGGACCAGAGGTGGTCCGGTGATCGTGCACGTGCACCATGTATCACCAATGTCTGGTAAGGATGATCGATTTGGAGGAAGAAAATGGCACGAGTTCGAGCACGAGAAAATAGAGGATCGACTCGAAGAAAATTTGAATATGCGTTGCTCGGGAATTTTGATTGGTTGGCTCGGGTAAATTTAAAAATGTCTCAGGTTGTTTGTTTTAACAGATTTAAAGGAAAATAATCCAAGTTTTTCAAATTCGAATTACAAACAAGTTTGTTAAAACTACTTCTTTTATAAATAACGAATGTTTATTTAAGCTTTAAATTTGTTAAATGTTTTCATATAAAAATTATTTCAAATTAATTTAGTTTAAATTATTTAATCTATATCACTTTTATTTTTAAATTTTTATTTTAAATAAACTTAATGTTATAATTTATTAAAGATGAAATGCCTTTGTTATATAAAACATTGATTTAATTTAATTAATGTAAGTAATTAAGGTATGATTACTCAATGGAATTAATTACTTAATGAAAATTAAGGGGTAATTACTTGGTGTAATTACATTAAAGAATAATTAATTAAGGTGATTGATTAATAAATGTGATTAATTAAAGGTTTACTTACTTAATTACTTTGTGTAATTAAATTAAAAGCTAATTACTTAGTGTAATTAATAAAGGATAATTAATTAAGAGTTAATTAATAATTGAAGGTAAATTAATTAAGTAATTAAAAGTTAACCAATTTATTATTAAAGGTTAATTAAATTAATTAAAGATAAATTTATTTATTAATTAAGACTGATTAATTAATAATTAAAGGTTAATTAAATTATTATCAATGGTTAATTAATAAATGATTAAAGGTTAATTAATTAAGATGATTTGTAATTAATTAATATTAATTAACCAGGATTAATAATTTATTCATAAGTGATTAATCTGATTTAAATTAATCAGATGTTAATTGGTCTTACTTATGGATATTCGAATTGTATGGAATACTTTGAATTGTTTGATATCGTTGATGTGTAATGCTTTGTGATATGAATTGTTTTGATTCGAGCTGTGATGAATGTAATTTATTTTATCTGTGATGAATGTATATTATTTATCTGTGGATCTGTGAATGGAAGATAAGCGTTATAGGAATATACCGCTTATCGATATTAATGTGCTTGAACCTGTGATGATTGATGATGTTGCACTATTGTGTAAAAACCCTGGACTACACCTTACACACACAAATATGGATTACACGAGGAAATTGGTTAAGTTATAGATTTTTGAAATGGTTTTAAAATTGTAGTTTAAATCCAAATGGTTTTGGAAATGGAATTGGGTTAAATATGAAAAGCTTTTGAAAAGGAGTTTGAAAATAAAAGTTATTTTGAATAACTTGATAAAGTTTGAAATTTATATAGTTTGATTTGAATTCAAGAATTGAAATTGAATTTTATATTTGGAAATTGTGGTTTTAAAAGGTTATATAAGTTATAAATGTGTTTATATGGGTTTTAAACTAATTTAAAGGTATTGTTTTGGTAATTTGGATTTAACCTAAGTTTTACACTTAAAGGGCTTTAACTCGTGCAAATGTATCGGATTTTTCCGAAACGAAAACTATTTGTTTTCAAATAATAATAGCTTCATATAAAGAAAGGATTTCCAATTTGTGTTGAAAGAGTTCAAGTTTGAAATGGAAATGAAATAGTTTTGAAAGCTATGAATTAATCTTTGTAAAAGATGGTTGAACCTTGTTTTGAAATTTAAGAGGGATCTCAAAGATAGATCTTTTGTTTAAATACTATGAATGAATCTTTGTGAAAGATTGGTGAAATTTGTGAAGCAAATATTTTTTTTAAATATTTGAAAATGGTAATTTGTTTAAACCATTTGAAAGAAAAGTTTTGGGTTTTACGTTGTGACTTAACTGACATCCCATTATCCATATGTTTTTAAAATTGAGCGCTCATTATCCGGTTTAGCCGGGAGAGGACTTTATGTCATATAACCCATTCTGAATAATGATATGACATTATGGATAGCATTTGAAGATCGGTGGTGAAGACCGGACATTTTTGAAAGCGAAAGGATAACCCATCGAATGTCTGTGCATTGAATGGCCTCGGTATAGAGATTTGATCACCCTTTGTGATGGGGAGTCTAGACATGATTTGGGATTATCTGGATTGCAAGGGCTTCTTTGTGAAGTGCCTTTGGTTCTGTTTGGACCCGTAATAGACTTGTATGGATGTGTGTTAGACATTACACTTTGAGATGTAAAGCTAGTTTCTATCAAATACATTTCTGTTTGGTGGTGGAGAATTTATTCTCTTAGCTTAACACCCTTCTTTGAGACGTACGAGCTCAGAGGTTATGTAGTTGATGGTTACTAGTAATACATTCCCAATTTGGTAATGTGGCATACAAAGTGCTGTTGATCATTTGTTGATCAAAGCATGGCTTTTGTGTAAAGCGTACTTTATGGACGAGACTACATCAGGACCTCACACCCCGGAAATGGTCGAAACAGGAAGGATGCAGCAAGGTTATCAGGGGTCGCGCCCCTAGGGTATGTCCATTTCTTCTAAATAGAGGTGGTATTAAGGTATGGAGCCCGGATATTTAACCTATGTGGTTACTGCAAATACATTTCTTTGTGGTTGTTGGTGTCGACTGCTCGGATAAAGGTTGGTTACGACCGGGGATGGCATACTTGTAGGTGCTACTTCCGGGCAGGGGTAACCCGGCCTTGTGTTGGCAGAGATCCGGGTAGGTTCTTGGGGCGTCCCTCTAGAGGCATTCCCATGTGGCAATAGGAAATTCCTTGGCCTAAGCATTTGTTGGAAATCCAATCCAACAATACAAGCCCTTACGGTTTTAGTTGTATAACCTGCTACCTCAGGTGGTAGCTATAGAAGGCATAATATAATTGTACCTATGCTGGCTAAGATTAATACTATACTTTCAAATGTTTCCCACTATGCACTAATAATTATATCAAAAGGTTTTTTTGTGTAGTAAGCATGTTTGACTATCATAATGAGAAAGCTCCCCCAATTGTGCGCTTGCATTATGTGTGTGCGGAGAGGCCTTATGGTAGTTTCATTTTCCAAAAAGCATTGAGGATTTCAATCTTAAATTCTTTTGTTGTTTGTTTTGTTTAAAACTGTTTTCCTTTGCTTATACTAGTCCCATGACTGACCCAGAGTTTATTGTTCCCTATCTAAACTCTGGGCGCCAATAATTTTCCGCACGGGTAGTCTAGAGTTAGGTTTTTTAGATAATCAAGTAGTAGATATAGATTCGATAGCATCCAGCCTTTGGATTTGGCGATAGCATTCATTTCGCTTGGACCAACCTTGCTTAATACATTGTGATATGGGTTTCTCGCTTCGCCTTTGGAAAGCATGTTGGTGATTCTAGCTTGTGGAGTCTTTGGAACTTTGGCAATGGAGTTGCTATATGTTGGAGTATTTATCTTATGGACTTCTGAAGATGTTATCTTTTGGATTTATTTCTTTCCGCTGCATCTTGTATCTCTGATAATATTTGATATTCAGTTGTATCTCTGTTGTATCGAATGTTGTATACCAATGATTATTCATTTTTCTTCCGCTGTATTGTTATACTTAATGTGCTATAAGCTCCGGCGAATCAGATTAAACTTTAAATCTGTGACATTCGAATACGAGTGAAATATGGATGTCGACTTTTGTAGCGATCCTGACTCGACCTTCGAAAATCGGCACCGAATACGACACTCCTATTCAAATGCCACAGATCCAAATGTCAAATTTGGTGCGCCAGAGCTTATAACACCATTAAGTACAACACAGCAGAAGAAAACGAATAATATCAATATATACAACATCTGATACAATAACCAGATATAATATGATACAATGAATATCAATATACATCAGAGATATGATACAAGATAATAGCAGCGGAAAGGAAAAGATAACACCAGCAGCGAATAATCTCCATCTCTAAGGCACCAATCCAGAAATAGCTCGAACTCCCAATAACGATGCACAAAGATAAGCAAGTGCAGTCCTGATCCAAAGACTGAACTAACTCCAGTTAATCTACTAAATCTGACTATCTGAAAAATCAAACTCTAGACTACCCGTGTGGAAAATTGTGGGCACCCAGAGTTTAGAAAAGGAACAATAAACTCCAGGTCAGTCATGGGACTGGTATGAGTAACAAAGACAGTTTATCTTTTAAAAAAAATAACAAAAGAATTTAAAATAAATCCGTAATGCTTTTTTGGAAAATGAAACTACCATAAGACCTCCCACCACACACACAATGCAATCGCAGAATTGGAGGAGATTTCTTTTTATGATAGTCAAACATGGTTACTATGAAAAAACCACTTGATATTATTATTATAAGTGCAAAGTGCAGAAAAACATTTCGAAAGTATAATATAAATCCTAGCCAACATACGACCAGTATTGTATGCCTACTATAGCTACCATCTAAACAATGGGTCGCCACCATAAGTAAATGATAGGTTCTACAACTAAAACCATACAAGGCGCATATTGAAGATTGGATTTCCAACAAATGATCAGGCTAAGGAACTTCCCACTGTCAATGGGTACGCCTCTGGTGGATGTCCCAAGAACCTAACCGGATCTCTGCCAACACAAGGTCGGGTTACCTCTGTAACTAGGTAACTACTACTTGAGCATGTCATCCTTCGGTCCTTTGGTACCTTTATCCGAGGCGCCTCTAAACCACAAAGCAGCAACCACACAGTAAATGAGATTAAGGCCACCACATAGGTAAATATCTGGGCTCCATGCCATGATACCATCCTTTACTAGAAGGAAATGACATACCCTAAAGGGCGCGACCCTCATAACTTTGCCGCATCTTTCCTGTTTCGACCTTTTCCGGGGTGTGAGGTCCTGATGCAGTCTCGTCCACAAAGCTACGCATTACACGAAAGCCATGCTTCACAAATGATCAACAAATGATCATCAACCCACAGCAACACTCAGCACGCCACACTAACAAATTGGGAGTATATCACTGATAACCTTCAACTACATAACTTCTGAGCTTGTACGTCTCAAAGAAGGGTGTTAAGCTAAGAAAATAAATTCTCCGCCACCAACAGATATGTATTTGAAAGAAATATGCTTTATATCTCAAAGTGTAGTGTCAGACATACAACCATACAAGTCTGTCCCGGCTTCGAACAGAACCGAAGGCACTTCGTCCAATAAAGGAAGAATCCCTTGCAAATCCGGGTATTCACAATCCCGATCGGACTTCCCATCGCTTAGGGAATCTCCATACCGTAGCTACTCGATGTAGAGACAATCGATAGGTTACCCTATCATTCTCACAAATACCCGGTCTTCAACACCATTCTTCAAATGCAATCCATAACATCGTATCATTATTCGGAATGGGTTATATGATAGAAGGTCCTCTCCCGGCTAAACCGAATAATGAGCGCCATATTTAAAAACATATGGATATGGGATTTCAGTTAAGTCACAACTTAATATCCAAAACTCTTCTTTCAAATGGTTTAAACAAATTACCATTTCGAATCTTTTAAACAAAAAGATTTACTTCACAAAGTTCACCTAGTTTCACAAAGATCCATTTACCGATTTCAAAACAATTTCCATTTCAATTGAATTAACTCGTTAAATCTTTAGTTACAAAGATTTAACTTATAGCTTTCAAACCGTTTCCATAACTTGGAAATCATTTTCATTTCAAACTAGAAATCCCTTTAACACAAATTGGAAGTTCATTTCTTATGTGAAAGCTTTTATTATTTGAAAACAAATAGTTTTAGATTCGGAAAAAAAATCCAATTATATTTGCACGAGTTAAAGCCCTTGAATTAAATTCAAATTCCCAAATCAATACATTTAAAATGGTTTAACCCATATATGACTTATGTAACATCTTTAATCCCTAGTTTCAAATCATAGGATTCAGTTTCAAATTTTGAATTTAAATTTAAATTAAATTATTTAAACTTCAAGGCATAATCAAGTTATTCAAAAATAAATTTTATCTTTGAAACTCCATTTCAAAAGCTTTTCACTTTAAACCCAAACCATTTCCAAAAACCATTTGGATTTAAAAATTCGATTTTTAAAACTATTTCAAAAATCTGTGACTGAACCAATTTCTATGTGAAATCCATATTTGTGTGTGTATGGTGTAGTCCAGGGGTTTTACACAATAGCGCAACATCATCAATCATCACAGATTCAATCACAAAGATTTACCATTACGATTCGATGTGGGATAAGGATAACCAACTGGAATTCGACTCCCAGTCGCATCGAAATTTGAATGCCGTTTTACGGGCAAAAAGGGTTTTCACATACAAATAGAAACAAATCACAAGTCACAGTTCAGCATAAAGCAATTCACATCACACAGTATCACAATCACAAACAGAATATCAATCCAGTACACAACATTTGATAATAGTTAATCATCTCAATGAAGGTGAATTAAATGAATTAACCACATAATTAACATTTATATTAATTATTCTATTTAAATTAATTACATTCAGTAATTATCTATTAATCCCTTCTCTAAGTAATTATACTTTCCAAACCGTCAAGTGATTATTCTAAATTAGTTAAATTTAATTAATTAACTTAACTAATCCAATTAAGCTCAATTAATTACACTAAGTAAGTAATTCCTTAATTACTTCCATTAAGTAATTACATTTAACAATTCCACAAATGATTATTTTTAAATTAATCTAAATTAATTATTAAAATTAATCACATTAATTAATTATTTAAATAATCTTAGTTAATGATCTTCATTAACCCTTAACAATTCTTTAATTACTTTGCTAATTAATCTCTAATTATAAATTAATCTAAATCATTAATTTATAAATTAAATAAATAAGTCATTCCTTTATTATATATTCATTAAATCATTTTAATACCTTAATTATCTCTAAGGTAATCCATTTCTTTATTAATGACTTCATTAATATTAAAGTGTATTTAAAACATTGCACTTCTGAATTTAGATTCAAATTTCATTTTGAATTTAAGATTCAAAATGATTACATATTTAAACATTAACCAAATTTAAATATCAACTTATAAACCTATATAAGAAAAGTTCTAACTAGATTACTTAAATTTTTACTTAAAATTTATGCTTTAAAATACATTACATTTTAACTTGCAAATTCAAGTTAAAACAAATTATTTAACTTTTCATTCAAAATCCTTTTTGTAAAAGAACTTTATCAAAATCCAATTCAAATATTTATTTGAAAACAAATTACTTTAAAAAGTCATTTGATTTAAACTTGTTTAAAACATTTAGATTTAGAAAATGTTTCAAAATAACAAATTTGAATTCAAGAAAACTTGAATCCATACCTAAACATTTGCTTTAAACTTTGTTTTAAAATTTTGATTTAGACTTGCTTTTAAAACCTTGATTTTAAATTCTTGATTTAAATTTCCAATTCATTTTAAAAGCTTAACATTCAAAAGTTTATTTGAAAACTAAATTTAACTTTTGAATTTAAACTCAGTTTAAATTATGTTTCCAGATTTTAAATTTAATTTTAAAATCTAGCAAAACTGTCATTTTTTTTAAAAAACCTGAAACCCTCTTTTAAATATTTTTAAGATTTCGAAGCCATTTTGAATCTAACTTCATCTAGATTTAAAATTATTTTTAAGTCTATCTCACAATTTAAATTCTATTTGAATTTTCTTTAAATTCAATTTTTTTACTGTCAGGTTGATTAAAACCTGTAGCAAGACAAAACAACCCGAGGCAACTATTTTACTTCACCCTGCTTCATCCAAACTACCCAAGTTTCCAGATTACTAGAAACTCGTGCACCATGCACGTGCACGGCACCGCCGTCACCTTCGGACATCGCCTCGTCATTGAGCAAGTCGACGATCACCCTCGACTCAATTCCAGACCAACAAAACCCCGCGTTCACCTCGAAATCAAAATCGAGCTCATAATTCAAACCTGGAACAACAAAACCTACCACAACCCAAAGCCTGTTATCGCCTCGTTCGCCACACCCTGACCACCAGAATTCATACAACTCTGGCCATCTACTCATCAACTTCCCCTCTTCCATCACCCAAAGTTTTGTAGCACTCGATCCATCATAGAGGACGAGCGAATCAAAACATTGGCCTTTGACAAAACTAGGGCTACAAACTAGAACCCATCATCGCCGCTTCCACGATCAACTACCCACCATCACATTTTTTTCCTGCAACCCCTGATCACTCCTCCACCTCCATGAGGAAGCTCGACCCCTCCAACCATCACGAACACCAGAGACAACTCAAATTGCAAAATTCAAACAAACCCAAACTTCTCTTAAATCCTAGCTCTAAAAATTGTGATTTAGCTTTAAAAATCGTGTTTTAGTATAAGGATTCAACTTACATGCCTGGATTCGTGAATTAAGAAATTTGAAATTTGACTAATTTAAAGTTTTGTTTTGTTCTTTTAATTACCAGAGATAATACTAAGTTGTTTTGACATAAATAAAATTTAATCGTAAGTATATGATATAACAAACAGTCTTTATTTTAATCTTATGTCCAAACAGTAAGTAGAACAAGAGGAAAATATTTTTTAATTAAAAATCTTGGTTTAGAATCTCAGACAAAGGACATATATACAAACACAGCTTGCACACAATACATCATCATTTAAATATACACAGAGAGTTCATATGTATATTCAAACATACTAATTCACAGATATGTTTGCAACAGGTGCATACTTTTTAAATTTTAAAAAAATGTTACTCACTGTTTTCAGGAAAGAGAACAGAGCTTGATTTATGTTGAAACAGGCTTGAACTTTGCTTGCTGAATCCTCTCTCTTGAATTTCTGTTTGTAGTTGAGTTGTTATTTTAAATTGAATTTTTGTTTTAAAGTTAAAGATGAAGCCTCCTTTAGTTTTACTCAGTTCTGAATGAACGAACTGTGATGAAGATGATAACACATAGGAAAGAAGTTTAAGGGTGATTATTTTCTTTTGTACAGGGTTATTATTTGTTTGTACAACATAAGCCAGGGATATTTTTTGTTTGGAGGCTGATGGATCCACTTTGGTGGCTGATAATCTATTTTGTGTGCTAAGATATTAATTGTTATTTGTCTTGTTTGTTCATGCTTGAATATATTAGTGTCTTCCTTGGCAAGTATCTTCATATATATGTTTTTTTTTGTTATCTTGTTTCACTTTTTATATGTATACTTGTTTCATTTTTGAGTGTTGCTTCTTTTCTTTTCTTTGCTTTGTCTTATGACTTTATAATATAAATAAATTTCTATTTTAATACATTGTTATAATTTAGCTATGTGTTTACTTTATATTTTAATTTATCTTATATATTAATTTTTTTCCAGCTTAAATATTTATTTTTAACTTTAATACTTATTGTCTTGTATTTCTCTATATATATATATTTATTTTATTATTTTTGTAGTATATTTTATGTGTATTCATTCATTATATTTACACAACTTTTAAAATCCATTTCATAAGATAAAATTCAAACATCTTTACATTATTTATAAAACCCAATTCAAATCAATTTACCAATTTATTTCACAATTTTTATTCAAAAGCTAAATTAATTATCAATTTAAACTTAGTAAAAATCCGGGATCGTTACAGATTCCCCCTTTAAGAAATTTCATCCTCGAAATTTTCCAGGGAGATAACAAAGATAGATGAAAGATAGAGAAATATCTTTCCAAATCAAACTGAATATTTGTTCAGCATTTGGCTTACCAAATTAGAATATCGACAATATGAGAACAACTCATTCAATTTTTCACAAAATACTCGGGTCATCTTGACCTACGAATATGCAGGGGCACTGGTTAGTTCGAAGGGCAACTAACCATTCGTAGAATATATCGGGACCCAACAAAAGAATAGACAAATGGATTCGATCTTCTACAATTTCTCAAACATTAGATATGGATTCCAACTTAGGTCGGAACAATAGAATTTCAAATTTGGTTTTAAACAAAATCGTTTTATTGATTCAATTTAAATTTAACTTCATATTCTATTAACCAATTTAACTCAATTTAAAACTTCCAATTTATTTAAAATTTTCCATTTCAAATTTCAAATTCATTAAAGTTTAAATCGAAAAGCTGATAAGAAACCAATGAAGATACGAAGTAAGGATTTTCTACAACGATTCGTAAGGCCACTATCACCCCGAAACTTCTTCTTGTAGCCGGTACGAAGAAATCAAAGAATCTGGAATCGAACCTAAGGAGATTGATAAGAGAGAGTTGTTTCCGCTATCGTAGGGTATTGACCATTTATAGTGGTACTCCCCTGTCCCCTATCTTGTCATCTTCT
Source organism: Allium cepa (assembly GCA_030765085.1). NCBI lineage: Eukaryota > Viridiplantae > Streptophyta > Magnoliopsida > Asparagales > Amaryllidaceae > Allium > Allium cepa. The sequence goes on from CM060939.1 coordinate 293,724,463, forward strand.
TGCCCTCATACTTACTATCAGTGAATAGTAAGAGAATTTACTGAGGCATTTGAACGGATATCTTAGGGATATACTCATTCTAGGGTATACTTCACCCTATCTCTGATGAGTTACTTAATGTGTTATACTCCTGAGATAAAGTTTTAACCCTCAGCTCTGATACCAAAAAGTAGCGATCCTGACTCGACCTTCGAAAATCGGCACCGAATATGACACACATATTCAAAGGCCGCAGACCCAAACGTCGAATCTGGTGCGCCGGAGCTTATAACACCATTAAGTACAACATAGCGGAAGAAAACGAATAATATCAATATATACAACATCTGATACAATAAACTGATATAACATGATACAATGAATATCAATATACATCAGAGATATGATACAAGATAATAGCAGCAGAAAGGAAAAGATAACAACAGCAGTGGATAATCTCCATCTCCAAGGCACCAATCCAGAAATAGCTCGAACTCCCAATAACGATGCACAAAGATAAGCAAGTGCAGTCCTGATCCAATGACTGAACTAACTCCATATAATCTACTAAACCTGACTATCTAAAAACCTAAACTCTAGACTGCCCATATGGAAAATTGTGGGCACCCAGAGTTTAGGAAAGGAACAATAAACTCCATGTCAGTCATGGGATTGGTATGAGTAACAAAGACAGTTTATCTTTTAAAACAAACAACAAAAGAATTTAAAATAACTCTGTAATGCTTTTTAGAAAATGAAACTACCATAAGACCTCCTGCCACACACATAATGCAAACGCAGAATTAGAGGAGATTTCTTCTTATGATAGTCAAACATGCTTACTACGTAAAAACCACTTGATATTATTATTATAAGTGCAAAGTGTAGAAAAACATTTCGAAAGTATAATATAAATCCTAGCCAACATACGACCAGTATCGTATGCCTACTATAGCTACCATCTAAACAGTGGGGCGCCACCATAAGTAAATGGCAGGTTCTACAACTAAAACCGTACAAGGCGCGTATTGAAGATTGGATTTCCAACAAATGATCGGGCTAAGGAACTTTCCACTGTCAATGGGTCAACACAAGGCCGGGTTACCTCTGTAACTAGGTAACTACTACTCGAGCATGCCATCCCCCGGTCCTTTGGGACCTTTATCTGAGGCGCCACTAAACCACAAAGCAACAACCACACAGTAAATGAGATTGAAGCCACCACATAGGTAAATATATGGGCTCTATACCATGATACCACCCTTTACCAGAAGGAAATGACACGCCCTAAAGGGCGCGGCCCTCATAACCTTGCCGCATCTTTCCTGTTACGACCATTTCTAGGGTATGAGGTCCTGATGCAGTCTCGTCCACAAAGCGACGCTTACACGAAATCCATGCTTTGATCACAAATGTTCATCAACACACATCAGCACTCGGCACGCCACACTATCCAATTGGGAGTATATCACTCATAACCTTCAACTACATAACCACTGAGCTCGTACGTCTCAGAGAAGGGTGTTAAGCTAAGAGAATAAATTCTCCGCCACCAACAGATATGTATTTGAAAGAAATCTGCTTTATATCTCAAAGCGTAGTGTCAAACATACAACCATACAAGTCTGTCCCGGGTTGGAACAGAACCAAAGGCACTTCGTCCAATAAAGGAAGAAGCCTTTGCAAATCCGGGTATTCACAATCCCGATCGGACTTCCCATCACTTAAGGAATCTCTATACCATAGCTACTTGGTGAAGAGACAATTGATAGGTTATCCTATCGTTCTCACAAATACCCGGTCTTCAACACCGGTCTTAAATGCAATCTGTAATGTCGTATCATTATTCGGAATGGGTTATATGACACAATGTCCTCTCCCGGCTAAACCGAATAATGAGCGCCATATTTAAAAACATATGGATATGGGATTTCAGTTAAGTCACAACTTAATATCCAAAACTCTTCTTTCAAATGGTTTAAACAAATTACCATTTTGAATCTTTTAAACAAAAAGATTTACTTCACAAAGTTCACCTAGTTCAAAAAATCCATTTACGGATTTCAAAACAATTTCCATTTCAATTTGATTAACTCATTAAATCTTTAGTTATAAAGATTTAACTTATAGCTTTCAAACCGTTTCCATAACTTGGAAATCATTTTCATTTCAAACTAGAAATCCTTTTAACACAAATTGGAAGTTCATTTCTTATGTGAAAGCTTTTATTATTTGAAAACAAATAATTTTCGATTCGAAAAAAATCCAATTATATTTGCACGAGTTAAAGCCCTTGAATTAAATTCAAATTCCCAAATCAATACATTTAAAATGGTTTAACCCATATATGACTTGTATAACATCTTTAATCCCTAGTTTCAAATCATACGATTCAGTTTCAAATTTTGAATTTAAATCAAAGTATTTAAACTTCAAGGCGTAATCAAGTTATTCAAAAATAAATTTTATCTTTGAAACTCCATTTCAAAAGCTTTTCACTTTAAACCCAAACCATTTCCAAAAACCATTTAGATTTAAAAATTCAATTTTTAAAACTATTTGAAAAAACTGTGACTGAACCAATTTCCATGTGAAATCCATATTTGTGTGTGTATGGTGTATTCGAAGGGTTTTACATAATAGTGCAACATCACCAATCATCATAGATTCAATCACAAAGATTTACCATTACGATTCGATGTGGGATAAGGATAACCAACTGGAATCCGACTCCCCGTCGCATCGAAATTTAAATGTCGTTTTAAAGGCAAAAAGGATTTTCACATACACATAGAAACAAATCACAAGTCACAGTTCAGCATAAAGCAATTCACATCACACGGTATCACAATCACAAACAGAATATCAATCCAGTGCACAACATTTGATAATAGTCAATTATCTTAATCAAGGTGAATTAAATGAATTAACCACATAATTAACATTTATATTAATTATTCTATTTAAATTAATTACATTCAGTAATTATCTATTAATCCCTTCTCTAAGCAATTATACTTTCCAAATCGTCAAATGATTATTCTAAATTTATTAAACTTAATTAATTAACTTAACTAATCCAATTAAGCTCAATTAGTTACACTATGTAATTAATTCCTTAATTACTTCCATTAAGTAATTACATTTAACTATTCGACAAATGATTATTTCTAAATTAATCTAAATTAATTATTAAAATTAATCACATTAATTAATTATTTAAATGATCTTAGTTAATGACCTTCATTAACCCTTAACAATTCTTTAATTACTTTGCTAATTAATCTCTAATTATAAATTAATCTAAATCATTAATTTATAAATTAAATAAATAAGTCATTCCTTAATTATCTATTCATTAAATCATTTTAATACCTTAATTATCTCTAAGGTAATCCATTTCTTTATTAATAACTTCATTAATATTAAAGTGTATTTAAAACATTACACTTCTAAATTTAGATTCAAATTTCATTTTGAATTTAAGATTCAAAATGATTGTATATTTAAACATTAACCAAATTTAAATATCAACTTATAAACCTATATAAGAAAAGTTCTAACTAAATTACTTAAATTTTTATTTAAAATTTAAGCTTTAAAATACATTACATTTTTACTTGCAAATTCAAGTCAAAACAAATTATTTAACTTTTCATTCAAAATCCTTTTTATAAAAGAACTTTATCAAAATCCAATTCAAATATTTATTTGAAAACAAATTAATTTAAAAACTCATTTGATTTAAACTTGTTTAAAACATTCAGATTTAAAAACTGTTTTAAATCATAAATTCGAATTCAAGAAAACTTGAATCCATACCTAAACATTTGCTTTAAACTTGGCTTTAAACTTTGTTTTAAAACTTTGATTTAGACTTGCTTTTAAAACCTTGATTTTAAATTCTTGATTTAAATTTCCAATTCATTTTAAAAGTTTAAGATTCAAAAGTTTATTTGAAAACTAAACTTAACTTTTGAATTTAAACCAAGTTCAAATTTTGTTTCTAGATTTTAAATTTAATTTTAAAATCTAGCAAAACTGTCAGGTTCTTTTAAAAAAAAAAACCTGAAACCCTCTTTTAAATGTTTTAAAACTTTAAGATTTCGAAGCCATTTTGAATCTAACTTCATCTAGATTTAAACTTATTTTTAAGTCTATCTCACAATTTAAATTCTATTTGAATTTGCTTTAAATTCAATTTTTTTTACTGTCGGGTTGATTAAAACCTGTAGCAAGACAAAACAACCCGAGGCAACTATTTTACTTCATCCTGCTTCATCCAAACTACCCAAGTTTCCAGATTACCAGAAACTCGTGCACCATGCACGTGCACGGCACCGCCGTCACCTCGGGACATCGCCTCGTCGTTGAGCAAGTCGACAATCACCCTCGACCCAATTCCAGACCATCAGAACCCCGCCTTCACCTCGAAATCAAAATCGAGCTCATAACTCAAACCTGGAACAACAAAATTCACCACAACCCAAAACCTGTCATTGCCTCGTTCGCCACACCCCGACCACTAGAATTCGTACAACTCTGGCTATCTACTCGTCAACCTCCCCTCTTCCGTCACCCAAAGTTTCTTAGCACTCGATCCATCATAGAGGACGAGCGAATCAAAACATTGGCCTTTGACAAAACTAGGGCTACGAACCGGAACCCATCACCGCCGCTTCCACGATCAACTACCCACCATCACACTACTTTTCCTGCAACCCCTAATCACTCCTTCACCTCCAGGAGGAAGCTCGACCCCTCCGACCATCACGAACACCACAGACAACTCGAAATGCAAAATCGAACAAACCCAAACCTCTCTTAAAACCTAGCTCTAAAAATTGTGATTTTAGCTTTAAAAATCGTGTTTTAGTATAAGGATTCAACTTACATACCTGGATTCATGAATTAAGAAATTTGAAATTTGACTAATTTAAAGTTTTGCTCTGTTCTTTTAATTTCCAGAGATAATACTAAGTTGTTTGACTTAAATAAAATTTTAATCTTAAGTATATGCTATAACAAACAGTCTTTGTTTTAATCTTAAGTCCAAACAGTAAGTAGAACAAGAGGAAAAGATTTTTGAATTAAAAATTTTGGTTTAGAATCTCAGACAAAGGACATATATACAAACACAGCTTGCACACAATACGTCATCATTCAAATATACACAGATAGTTCATATATATATTCAAACATACTTATTCACAGATATGTTTGCAACAGGTGCATAGTTTTAATTTTAAAAAAAAAATGTTACTCACTGTTTTCAAGAAAGAGAACAGAGCTTGATTTATGTTGAAACAGACTTGAACTTTGCTTGCTGAATCCTCTCTCTTGAATTTCTTGTTATAGTTGAGTTGTTGTTTTAAATTGAATTTTTGTTTTAAAGTTAAAGATGAAGCCTCCTTTAGTTTTACTCGGTTTAGAATGAACGAACTGTGATGAAGATGATAATATTTAGGAAAGAAGTTTAAGGGTAATTATTTTCTTTTGTACAGGGTTATTATTTGTTTGTACAACATAAGCCAGGGATATTTTTATGTTTGGAGGCTAATGGATCTACTTTGGTGGCTGATAATCTATTTTGTGTGCTAAGATATTAATTGTTATTTGTCTTGTTTATAGATATTGAGATTTTCTTGTTTGTTCATGCTTGAATATATTAGTGTCTTCCTTGGCAAGTATCTTCATATATATTTTTTTTTGTTATCTTGTTTCACTTTTTTATATGTATACTTGTTTCATTTTTGAGTGTTGTTTCTTTTCTTTTCTTTGCTTTGTCTTATGACTTTATAATATAAATAAATTTCTATTTTAATACATTGTTATAATTTAGCTATGTGTTTACTTTATATTTTAATTTATCTTTTTTTTCCAGCTTAAATATTTGTTTTTAACTTTGATGCTTATTGTCTTGTATTTCTCCATATATATATTTTATTTTATTATTTTTGTAGTATATTTTATTTGTATTCATTCATTATATTTACACAACTTTTAAAATCCATTTCATAAGATAAAATTCAAATATCTTTACATTATTTATAAAACCCAATTCAAATACAATTCAAACCAATTTACCAATTTATTTCACAATTTTTATTCAAAAACTAAATTAATTATCAATTTAAACTTAGTAAAAATTTTGGATCGTTACAATTTTCGAACGCAAAAATCTGGGCCGTCACACCTAATCAATTTCACTAATTAAGTAACCTTAAATTAATTACCTTAATTAATTAATCACATTAATTAATTATCCTTTAATTAATCATTGTTTAATCACTTTATTTATCAACCTTTAATCATTAATTAATTACTTTTAATTACTTTCATTAAGTAATCATCTTTAAGTAATTAATTACCCTTAATTAATAAATACTTTAATTAATTACATTAATTATTCTTTAATTTTATCATAATAATTAATTAGCCTTAATTTAATTACATAAAATAATTAGCTTTAATTTAATTACACAAGGTAATTAGCTCACAAAGTAATTAGCTTTAATTTAATTACACAAAGTAATTATTCATCAATTATCTTTAAAAACATTTAATCTTTAAACCTTTAATCTTTAAAAACAAAATTTTATTATTCCATAAATTGATTTAAATTAATTTACAACTAAAAAAAATTTATCTTTTCGATTAACTTCTTAATTGCATTATTAAGTTTATTTAAAATAAACTTTATAAATAATAATTATATTTATATTCAAATGCTTGAAACTCAAAATAATATTATTTTCAACCTTTAATAAATTCCAATTTAAATAAACATTAATTATTTTGGAAGAAGTAGTTAATAAATTGTTTAACTTGATTAAGTTTTTAAACTTTAAAACTTTTTATTTCTTTTTATTTTTAAAACTTATCAACATAACCAAGAACCCGAGCCAGCTTCGATAATTTCCCCGAGTAATCCCTGAGCTTCCGTCTCTCTTCTTCCTTTCCTTTTTTTAAAAACGTTATTTTAGTTTTAAATTTAGATCTTGTTAAACAATTTAAACTCTCGAACTACCCGATACAAAACTCGAGCAAATCCTTCATTTCCCCGTGATCAGACCCGAGAACCCCTCGTCTTCCTCAAAGCTCCAAACCATACCAGATATGAACGTGCACATGTGCATGTGTACGATCAGAGACGATGCTCCGACCATCGATACCACCACCATCACATGGGCGACAACTACCCCAACCCAAACGACCACCCAGCTCCGACTAGATCACCTGAAAATCGGAAATGAACTATCCAGCTCCACCTAGAACCCAAACTAGTCGCCCAAATCAGCCTCGCACCGATGATCCTGTCCACCATCAACCAAGCCACTTCGAGCAGAGTTGCCCCGACAACCCACGAACCTCCCCCTCCCCCCCGTCTGGGTGCTCCTGATCCTCTACCGACAATGAAAATGCCACAACAATCAACACGACCAAAACAAGCCATTAAACCCTAAAACATCATTACGCCATTGCCACGATCAACTAGAAAATTTATGAGCATTTTTCCATGAATCCCCGCTCTTCACCCTACCTCCAGGCCCAAGCTCGACGGCCAACATAGCGTCGATCATCGAAAATTGATGAAGATACGTTTCTCGTTCAACCTTGAATTTCTCATTTAATATAAACTTAAAAATTTCCAAATGATTATTAAAAATCATGCTTTTGAAGTACGAATCCATTCCTATGGTTAAAATTCGAAGTCCAAACATTCGATTTTTGATTTAAATCTGATCATTCCTGTCATTTCCTATTTTTAAATTAAATACTAAATAATTTCATCTGAAAATATTTTTTAAAACAATGTTATACCCTTATATACATTTCATTTTCAAAGATCTTAACTTATTATTGATTATATGAAGAGAATTTAAATGATCAAGGCGGATTTAGCCTGTCGATGTTTTAAACAGAGAGATATATACCTATAACAAACATGCACACGTTATATATATATACACAAACAGGTAGGCATATTAACCTTTATATAAATACTTTTTACAATTTTAACATTATATGAAAACAAGATTCAATCAGATTTCAAGCTTAAATAAGGTAGTTTGCTCACCTTGGAAATAATAACAAAGGAACAGATTTGATGATTTTGAACAGAGACTTGTATTTGAATTTGTTGATCTGAACTTGTTGTTGAGATGATCCGTTAGCTTCGAGTTGAATTCTTGCTTTACATTGGAGTTGAACTTGTTCTTGATCAGGTTTGAGATTATTGATTGCTTTTGTTTGGACAGGTTTTACAACTAAAGTTGTTTGAATTTGATTAAATTTTCTTCTCTATTTTCCCATTTTTGATTTCTCTTTTGTTTTGTAGTTTCAGGTTTTGGAAAGTTTAAACTGAGAATGAATGAAAGAGATTGAGAAGCCTGGTTATTTTCTTTTAATACATGTTGATATGATTTCCAAATTAAAAGAATTTTTTTTATTTTGCCACTTGCTATATTAAGCTACACTTGTTCATCTATGTTAAAATTTTGCTTAAACATGTTAATGGCATAATCTCAAGCTTACATTGTCAAAGCATGTTACACTTATTCTACAAATGTCATTAACATCTATTTTTATATTTAATCCTCCACTTAAATAAATTTAAAAATTATGTTTTAGACCCTTATGTTAATAAATTTATGAATCATGTTTTTATAAATATGGTTTATGTTTTAGCTTTTATATTTGTATTATATCCATTTATATACAAACCATGTATAAATTCTAAAAGAAAGAATACATACTTATTATGTTTACTTATATATACTAACCATGCTTATTTCATAAATTTAAAAAGATAAAAATATATTTATACAACTTAATAAGAAAATGATTTGAAATCTATTTATAAATAATCATATGTGTATATATATATGTTAGTTTCTTGGAAATATAAAGTTAATCAATCCAATTTTATTTCAAAAATATTTATTCTTGAATTTCAAAAACCAAAATTCTATTTATATCCATTTTATATAAACAAAAACATTTCTTATTCAATTTTCGAAAAAATTCAAATTAATTCATAAATTAATTTAAAAAATTATATAAATTACCAATTTATATTTGGCTTAAAACCGGGATCGTTACAAAATGAGTATTTAGTAAATGACAAATTATTCTATAAGAATTTATCGCATATCCTTGGGTTAAATAAGAGATGTAAGTGAAAGTAAATTGGATCTTATTATTCGTTATTTACTTCCTTTCAAAGATTTTTTAGAGTTAGTGGTTATGAATTGACAGCTCGTCTACTTGTCTTGGTTGAATGCATATACAACTGTAGACCTTGTTAAATTAATTCTCATCTTATTTCGAAATCATTTAAGTTACACAGTGACTGGATTATTAACATTTAAGGTCATAATAATATTAAAGACTACATTATGATATTTACTTCTCATTTGTTATTGCATGAGTGCTACATAATAAATAGTAAGATCCATCCCCTGTATCATTTAAACCCTTCCATTGCATTAGATGGTTGATTTGAAGAACAATAATATCTTTGTTAGTCTGGATTGAAATGTGATCTAAATTTTGAGTTTGGACATAATTGATCAGGTCAATTTACAAGTGTCCATGGTAAGAACATATATGGGAAAAAAATCATTTCATGATAAATTAGATACAAAATAGGCATAAATATGTTTGTAACCTGGATATATATGTACATCAAGAACAATACAAGTTGTAGTTAACTATGTACACTTCCGCTCGGTCACCCTTCATTCGGATGAAATAATTAATTTAGTACATATTTTATTTTCGACAATGTTTAAGTTTCCATGGAACCTGATTATAATCTTTGTTATCTAAAAATAAAAAGGCGATTACACACACACACACATATCTAGTCTAGTTATAAATTTTGAGAATCTTATTATCCGGATAAGTCTATGGATTTAAAAAAAATTGTATATAATACACTTTGTGTTTGACCCATATTTCAAATTAGTTCATGAATAAATATACTTAGATCCTTATAAATTCAAGCCGGTATCACAACATGTTGTAGATTTAAAAGTAGTATTTAATATGCATATGTTTGGTATTCTAATGGATATATTGAATACCGAATACAAAACCAAGCTTGTTTAATTACATGTGGCTAATTAAAATAATATGGTCATGTAGTTGAATTTATTTTCCATATGCTTGAATATTATTCTCATTTGATTGTTAAGTGTTCAGTAGGTACCAAAGACGAGTGCTTTGCATTTGGAGCTCGTTTTTGCGTTTGATTTGATTTTATGCTTGCTAAATATTGAAATAAGATACGTATCTCGGATTACATATCATATTTTTTAGTTATTACCTATGGGATGCCTCATCCTTGAGATGAGATGTATATTATGTAATTATATCCATAATGTAAATTTTGAAAACGCTAGCCGCGCAAAGGACGTGCTGGCAAAATTTTCCGTAAAGTAAAGGCATTCGAAATATTTTTGAGGATTTTGAAAATTTTTGCTAACTAACATTTTATATTAGTATTGTCATTTAGACTAATATTAATTAGTTGATTTTGAAATGCAATTAGAAATCAATTAGAAAATAACTATTCTGAGAAGAAATTTATATTATAGATTTCTTCCGTTAAGGGAATTGTGGGGACGCAAGTTCTTTAAGGGGGAAGTCTGCAACAACCATGTTGTTAATTACATGATTAGTTTAATCTAATTATGGATGATTAATTTAATTTGTGAATTGAGAAATTTAATTGTGAAGAAATATTTAATTTGATTCATTTAAAAAATAAGTTTTATTTCTTTAAAAGAATTTCAATTTATAATTGAAATATTATTAAGTCAACTGTTTAAATTTGACGTTTTGGGTAATATATATATAAATTCTTTTATAATAAACAATTTGGAGTATTTGATAATTAATTTTATGGAAATATATTGAAATTTCGAAAATGAATATTTATTTTCATTCATTCTTTAATTTAAAAATGAAGATTTATTGCTAAGATGAGATGTTAGTTATCAATAGTGTTATGAAGTAATGTTTTTATTGTAAATAAAACATTTTAGGACCTTATTATTGTCAAAAAGGAATTAATTGTTTTATTATACCATAACCAAAATTTAAAACATAAAACAAATGCTTACCCTTGATTTTAAAATAAGTAGGGAAACTTATAACAAATAATCATGATTTCATTTAATTTGAATGGGCCTAAATGTGAAGCCCATGCTCTTAAAGTAATCAAATAGCTTCCTATACTTTTTTCTACTTCTCAGCCAAAAGAATACATATACTTTCATTATAAAGGAAATCACAAAATAGAAATCAAACCCAAAAACATCTCATTTCTTAAATTAAAATTCCCATGCCCTAAAAAGAAGACCAAATCCCTAAATCAATTCATGAATTACTTAGATGGAGCGACACTAGCAAGGAAGATTCGACTTTGGCATAGAGCATTAAGCACGTGAATGATGTGGTGGAACAGCGGCCAAGCGTAAGCGCGCGCACAGTGAGTCTAGTGATGGGCACAATGTCCTGGGTGAGGCAGATGCGACTTTGAGCCGCGCGATGATATTGGTGAGCGGTGAATCAATGGTGATAGAGGCGAACTTGGTCATCGGCTACTGGCAACAATGGTGATGAGGCAGTGAATGGATGCGGTGATCTAAGGCATGAAGGTGGCTGTGAGTTCTCCAGTAATGATTTAGGTGAGTTCACAACTCATATAATCTATCTCCATATCCATTTGCTTGTTAGTGTTAAATTCCGTAGTTATTACTTCTAATTGGATTGCTTGATGTGCACATAAATGTGCATATTTTTACCACCATATTTGTTCTAATTAATTTAAATAAATGACCATATTGGGTATTTTAACTTGTTTTAACCAAAATCCGTATAAATTCCAAATTGTCACAAATACATCTTCATCCAAGGGCAAAATAGTCATTTTTGTGCATAAATTAACTTGAGAAAATTTAATTAGAAATTTCCATACTATTCTGTAGGAATTTGATTTCAATTACAAGTTGTTTCATGAAGAATATATGCATGCACAAAAGGATCACAAAGGAATTAAGATAGAAATAATTCAAAGTAAAGATCATGGAGGGCCCTACCTACCCACCTACCTTAATGAACAAATTAGAGGCTAGTGCACATGCTTATGGAATTAATGGCTTCATGTACACTTAAATGATGATTAGTAAAAGCTAATGATTACTTGGCCTCCACACTTTCTCAAGGGTAGTTTGGACATTCCCCAAATTATGGATTAGGGTTTCATGCTTTTATAAATAACCCCTTATGTTTCATGTAATCCTCTTCCTTCGCCTCTCTTTAGATTAGTTTAGGCTCAAAATAAAAGAAAGCTTCTCCTTTCTTTTCATGGCTACTTAGCCATTTCTTCTTTATGTAATTCTTTTTTATGCAATTTAATACATGTTCTTTTCCTTTTTTTGTTTATTTCTTTTCATATTGTAGTGTATATTTCTTTTCTTTTATGCAAGTAGAATAGTTCTCTTTTCCATTAACTTTCATTTTCCTTTATTTTTGCTTTCATGTTGCTAGCTGCATTTATTAATCAAGTGACAAATATGAGAGGCTAAATCCCTTCAATCTAGGGGTAATGAAGCTCTCTAATTATGTAGCTTCAACTATTTTTCAATTCATGCTCTCTTTTTGTGCTTAATGATGATGATAGAAGTGGTTTACTAGTTGTTTTTTGCTTTGAATTTGATAGCCTATATTGTTGACACCAAATAGGATATGCTTAAACAATCACCAACACTAATTGCCTCTTCATCAAAGTATGATTATGGCAAAAGAAAGTGATTTGAAATTAAAATTTGATGGTCTATACTTCTAACCAATAGTTAATAGGCCATATTTAAAATAGATTTCATTTTCATTTTCTTTGTCAAGTTTCATGAAAGTTAGTATGTGCTTTAAGGGATGTGTTATAGTTTGATGGCTTATGTTGGCTAATCAATAGCACAAATATGCCATACTAATGATAAGCACATCAATTAAAGCACTAATGACCATAAAAGAGAGATCATGATTTCATATATGTTGAACTACATGATCTAGAGAGTGGATTTATTCTCTAAATTGTCGTTTTTAACTCTTATATTTGCATCTCTTTTCTTTTAGTTAGTTAGTTAATTCTCTAATTCTCTAGCTTAACTTTCCATCGGCTTTGGTATAATTTGATTGAATAGAATTTTAAAATCTATAATTCCCCGTGGATCGACCCGTACTCGCATACGTGCTACATTCGTACACCATGCGCTTGCAGTTATATTTTAATTTGAAATTTTTTGACTATTTTCTAACTCGATAGAAAACTAGCCGATTAGCATTGCTGTTTGCTAAAATTCCACTTGCTTAATCTCGAATTCATAATTTTAACATATATAATTGGAAACTAATACTAGAAATCAATGAGAAAATACATTGTTTTATGATACCTTATGCTTGTATCCTTACCTTCTTTTAGCCATGTGATAATGTATAATAGAGTATGCAATATATACATATATATTGAAAATGGGTGCAATACACATGCACACACGCTCGCACACATATACGCACACACATACTTGCAACTATCAAACTATGAATATATTGGTATATAGATATATAGTGCTACTTTTTGTTTCAAATCAGTTTCTTTGTTAAGTAATATAGCATTAGTTGGAACTTGAATGTATATGCTTAAATATTAGTAAATAGATTGCCTCATAGATTTTTAAAAGAAGTAGCAGTATATATAAATGGTAATAGGACTTTCAAACTTGTAGTAGTCATAGCCATTTAAGTTACAAAAATATTAGAATAGTATGTAGATGTTGTAGCTTTGCAATGAGATTTGTTTACTTTAGTTTTATACATCTCTATGCATGTAGCCATGTACCTGTTCACACATAAACCAAAGCAGTAATTCTTACTTTTGATTTGTTGCTCTTCCTCTGTTGTTTTATTTGCATGTCCTCGTTGTTTTTGCCTTTTAGAAATAATCATTAATCTGCACTTCCTGGTGTGCATGTGCCATGGCCTTTAATTTGTTCCGTTGTTTGTAATGCTTTTGTTCCTATAGGCAAATAATTTTAGTGGCTGCTACTGTTGAATAAAACGGATGGCTGCTCTATAATTTTGTATGTACATCCATGCTTTTGTTGCCTTGGTGTCTTGTTGTTATCTATACAGTTTCACTTAGTGTCTAAATAAGATTTTTGATACTTCATAAACTATTTTATAAACCCTTATTCATTTGTAGGATCAATATTTCAAATGCAAGTGATTTTACAAAAGAAAGTTATGATGATTTTCTAATTCAAACTACTTTTCATGTTAAATCCAATTAAATGATTTTACCAAGTAATATTATATATATATATATATATCAGAACTAAATTATGTACAAATATAACTATATAAATGAGTAATTATGATTTTATAAAGTAAATGAATTTACAATTAATGTTTTTGAAATAGGGTATGTGATTTAATTCAGTTTTAATGAATATTTTAGTGAATAACCTAATTTAAGTAAATAATAAATGGATTTATGAAAATTTAATAATTGTTTTAAACAATAAACTCAAATGAGAAAATGTTTGGAGAACCTTGATTCTATAATTTAGGAAGTGCTAATAATCGACTTAGTGTTGTCGATTAGTTTAAATGCTTTCGAATCATGCTTCGCCAAATGTGGCACAGCCTTTTGAATAGAATTTTTGAGTGGAATTTGCTAACCCATTAGTAAATGCTTGAATTCCACCGGGTAGTATAGGATGCCCAGGTTAAATTCTTGTGATCGCATTTGGGACAGTACTTAACACTTAAGAGTTGTATTCTCTTCTAGTATGCGATAAGTGGTTGCTAGATCCTTAAAAGAATGTAGTTTAGGTTTTCCAATGGTATCCTTAATAAGTGACATTTACTAACTTTTAGTAAGTATTTAGATTTCACCATATGGCATGGGATGTCGTAGTAATTACCGAAGGCGATAATATTTGGCAGTTTAGAGTTTACTCCCTTCTGGTGTGCGGCAAGTGGCTACTATATCCATAAGAAGTTACTCTTGGATTTTATTTCAAGTGTAATAATCTAAAATAAATTTGAAAGATTCGGTCATGTCTGCTATCCTTGGTTGTTCAACACATTGGAATGGGGAAGAGGGAAGTCGGGTTTTGGTTTCGTGTAATAATCTCGATTTTTGAGTAAAATTTAAATTGATAATTTATATAAATTTTTGGATTTAATTGGTGAATTATTTAAAATTTCCAAATAAAATAAGATATTTGTTTGTTGTTTAAATATATGTATATAAATTTATTTTAAATAGAATTTTGATTTGATATTCAAAATAAATATATATTTGGAAAATAAATTGGATTTTAAAATTTGAATTTGAATTTGAATTTAAAATTTGGATTTAAATTTGGAATTTGAAAAGGTTTATATCTTGAAAATATTTTGGATATAAAAATATATGGATAAAGTTTTTATTTAAAATAAGATTTTTTTCCTTAAAAGAATTTATTTATATAAATTAAGATAGTGTTTATTAAATAGTAAAATAAATACAAAAGTTTTATATTTACATTTAAAAATGGATTAAATATATTATATTTGACTTTATTTAGAATATAACTGGTTTTTATTATAAAGGTTCTATTTATATAAAATTAAGAAAACATTTATTAATTTACAAATGTATTTATTAATTAGGAAATTAATATAAAAGCTTTTAAAATCTTTTAAAAATAAATAAAAATGAAATAATTACAAGTGTAGCCTTTAAAACCATGTTAAATACATGTGTAGTTTAATTAAAAAGTGGTAATGACAAGGTAAACATTTGGGCAAGTGTTATTCCTCTTATTTTTATTTTTCTTTAACTTTAATAAATTCTAATAAACATTATATAAACTCTCATCTCTTCTCATTTATTTCTTTTCTTATTTCCTCACTTTCAAAGAAACAAAGAAACTTAAACTATGTTAAACTATTTTTCCAAAACCAGAAATAAACCGGATCAACTACTTTAAACCAGAAAATCCTAGAATCAAAGCCCTGTAAAAAAAATTCTCAAACTCAAAATATAAACAGGAAAGTTCAATAAATATGTAAAGAAAATTTCAGATCAAAAATTTCTCAAACAAGATTCGAGACCAGATCAGAGAAAAAATCAAACAAAGCAAACAACTTCAACAAAATAAAAGCCTGTAACATTTTCAAAATGCAACCTGAAGCAAGTTAATCAAGCAATCAGTAGCAATAAAGCTTCAACCTACATCAATCAACTCTTAAAGTAATCCTAAGTTTCCAGTATTTCAAACATTCCGGTTTCAAGACTTTTCAAGTTTTCAAAATTCAAAATCCAGTTTTCAAGCCCTCTGCACATCATAATCCGGTGAGTAAACTTTTTAAACTTTGGAATTTGATATGTGGTTTGAATTGTGCTTGAGTAAGATTGAAAATTTGTTTGAACGAGTATAAATATGTGTATATACATCCTTTCTGCATGTTGATGTACAGGGATATTCATCCCTGTTGCAAATTCCAGGTTTCTAGAAACCTGTCCAAAAATCCTAAAACTTAGCTTCTAATTGTTGTTGGATTAGGATGTCAAAAGAAAATGTGTTCAAATTCATAAAAAATAAATTTTAAAAATATTTTCAAAGACAAACAACAAGAAGCAGTGGTCTGGAACGAGGTAGAACAGCAAACTCAATTCATGATAGAAATTTGATTTCTTTTATTATCGAATTTGATTATGTAACCTAAAACGTCACCAAAAAAACTTGATTTTTAAGATTGAAATCATGAATTTTATTCTAGAATTGGGGTTGCATTTCGGGGATGACTAGATTTTGGTTTTTGAGCAAATTCTGGTGACGGAATATTTTTGGTGGTCGGGTTGTTGTCTGGAGGTGAAGGATGTTGATCTGGGCAAAAATGTCAGGAAGGTGTGTAGTTCGCCGACGCGTCGGCGATAGGTCAATTAGGGTTTTAAACCCTAATTTTGGCAGGGTCAGAAGTGATGATCATCATGGCATCTCGGGTGTATCAAGTTGCATGTGGTTCTGGGAAAAGACGGCGTGGAGGCTAGCGAGGCCGTGGCCAGAGTTTGGGAGGGTCCGGTGATCGACGATGGTGGTTCGAGGGGTTTTCTGATGAGGTCTGGGTTTCTGGTTTGCAGCTGAAAGCACGATTTTGTTTTGGTGATTCGATCGAGGTTGTTGAGTAGTTCTATGGTGTGAGGATGTCGTAGTCGACTTGGCGATGGGGGTCGAAGGTGCCGGAGGGTGGCCGGCGGCGTGTACATGTGCACCGGATCGATCTGTGCTCATGAGATTGGGTGAGAACAAAGAAGTTTTTACTCGGGTTGATGCTCGAGTGGAAATGGAATTGGCTCGAGGATGAGCTCGTGTTCGCGTGAGTTTCATAACAGTTTTAAAAATTTTAAAACTATGTTTTTAAAATGGAAGAAAATGGAAACTCGAGTCTGCACTCGAGTCATAGGCAGGTCGAACCCGAAGCAAGCTTGTAAGTGTTTTTAAAAGTTTTGAAAAGCTAGTTTTGAAATTAAAATTAAAATTGGTTTAAACTATCTGATGATAAATGTTTTTAAACTATTTTGATTTAAAATTTTTATGCTTTAATTTGAGAAATGTTTAAGTATTTTAAAATTTTAATTTTTAAAGGTAATTAAGTATAAATTAAAAAGATGAAATGTTTTTAAACATGTATTAATTAAAGTTAGGAAATTAATGTAAATGTTTTATCTTGGAAGATTGGTTAAAGTTTTTAATGTTAATGATTAATTTAATTAATAAGGTAATTAAAGTAAAATTAATTAATAATTTAGAATTAATTAATTTATAAAGGTTTAGTTAATTAATTAAGAATTAATTAAATGTTAATTAAGGATTAATTAACTGATAATTAAGGATCAATAAATTTATAATTAAGTTTTATTAATTAATAGTTAAGGTTATTAATTAATAGTTAAGGGATAATTAACTAGTTAATTAATTAAATATTAATTAATTGATTATTGTGACGACCCGAAATTTTCAAAGCCGAAAGTTATGAAAAAGAAGAAAGAGAAAGAAGAAGAAGAAGAAGAAGAAGAAGAAGAAGAAGAAGAAGAGAAACATCAATATCTCACATTCGCAGTGGAATAAATATAATAATAAATAATAACATATTACAAAGAATAATATTCTGTCGATTACATTTTAATGCATCAGAGTTACACATATATTCAAACACTGGACATATACAAATCAACATGTTTCAGATTTACAATAATATACTACAACGGAAATACTCTACACGTTCCTGCCATCTAGCTAGACTCCTGAGCTCCAGAACGTTCCTACCAGAAAATCTGTAATACTCGGCCTGACCCGAGCATTACATCAAAGTAACACCCGAGTCAGGCTGGAAACCAGCGTGAGTAAACCCATCTAACATGGAATACAAGGCGTGCAACTTATATAGAACTCTGGTAACTCATATAAATTCACAAAGCCACAATTTATTCTAGACATCACTTATTTCACATATAAGTTTCTAAATACCAAAGATTTAGATTCAAAATAGTCCAATTCCTCCAAATCACTTCACTCCAGCATATAGTTTTTACATATCAAACTATAAAAATTCGAAGTGGTTTCAGGTATTTCCAATAATTAATTAATCTTTGATTTAATTCTATTTAACCCTCAAATAATTATATTTAACCCCCTCAAATAATTAGTCTTTGATTTAATTCCATTTAATAAATCACTTTTGAAACATTTAAAAATTTATCTATTATATAATTATTTTAAACAATCTCCAACATTTAAAAACTTTGAAAGCTTGTCTTAGGATTCACTTTGCATTGAAACTTGTTTATTTCCATATATTTTAGATCTTTGGTCATCTAACTAAAATCTAATAACACCTACTCCCATGTTACAAAACTATTATAACAACAACCCGAGACCAATCCATAAATACTTCGAACAACACCCGATCTAATACACAAACAATCCCGAACTAAACTTTTATTTTATCCATTATTATTAAAGAAGTCGTTTTTAAGAAAAATTAGTATTAAAGCTTGAATTTTGTTTTAACTTAAAACCTGTTTAATCTCTATCATTCACTGAGACAACAGGGTGTGTTTTCGAATTAGGTCACGAGCAACCACCCTTTTTTCTTTCAGCATACACATTAATTGAATTGAAATAAAATAGGGTAGAGAATTCTCACCTCGACGTCGAACATCGATCATCATCGCCGGCCTGCCACAGAAGAACCCCCGCTGAGACCATCAGCCAACGTATGCTATCGCGGGCATCTCGACTGAATTTCGATCGCTTCCACTCAGCCGCGACTTCATGAATGCTAACCCTCGTGCGTTCCCACCTGCTTTCGAAAGTGAGTCCAGCGGCTTCGTACTCGAGCTCCACATGCGAAGTGGTTGCGATTTCTCCTTTCCATCTCAATTTAACCTAACTACTTTGATCTCGACTTCGTCGCTGCTCCCTATCTCGCGGCTCCGCCTCACTCTTCACGGCCTCGCGACGAAATTCGATCCGTTCGCGTCACGTCACTTTTTTTTAGATGAACGAATTGATTTCGTTTCGACACTGGGAAGGGATGAACGAATATATAGAGGGAGAGAAGGAAACACTCGGCCATTTTATTTTTTTTCTCTCATTCGGTCGCCATTTATTTTTGTAATGAGTTCGATTTCGATTCTGGGGATAAAAGAAAGGGACACGATTTTAAGCAGAGAAAGAGGCGTGTTTAGGAAGGAAGGAACGGCTTCTAGAGTACGCTTGTTTATTTATAAAAATATCTTTGACTTTTTGACTTCCAATTTTATACAACTTCCACAACGTCTCGTTAATTGCCATTTAAAATTTTGAACCCCTCTTAAGGAATGCCGCTAGGAAAATATAAGGTTTTACCCACGTCCCGAACACAATGGAACGCGTTTCGGAGGCTAAATCGATCGTATGCGCGAGTTACGGAAATAAATGATCAATTTTAAATTAAATCGATTAAAATAGTTCTAAGCGTTTTGAGATGCCAGGGTCAAACGACAACTTCGATTGCTACGAAAATTGAAATCCGATAATAACTAACTATTACGGATCCAATGGAACTGGTTTCGTTGAATTCCGAGACTGTGTCTCGGAATGCTATTTTTAAATATTGATTTAAACGATATATTATTAAAATTGAACAAACCACCTTTAAATTAAATTTCAACCATTCTATTATCTTCAGTATCATCATTATAAATTTTATAAGCCATCAAATTATTTTAAATAGGCTTAAAGATTTCAGATTCAACAATTTACCCAATTTCAATTATTAAATTCAATATTTAAACTATATAATTCAATGATTTAATTATCAAGTAAATATTGATATCTTGAATTCAAGTTAAAATTAGCTTTTAAATGTTTTAAAAAAATCAATTTAATTATTCCATTTTAAATTGTTAAAAATTCTGGGTCGTCGCAATTATAAGGTTAATTGATAAAGGTTAATTAATTAAATAAAGTGGTTAAGGATAATCACTTAATGTAATTTTATTAATTAAATGGCAAGTAGTTAAGAATTAATTAATGAAATTAATTAAGGATAATTAATTTAAAGGATAATTAAATAATTAAAGGTTAATTATTTAATGATTAAAGGTTAATTGATTTATTAATTAAGGTTGATTAATTAATAACGGATTAATTAATTTATTAATTAAGGTTAATTAATAGATAATTAAAGGATAATTAATCAATATGGTTTGTAATTAACTAATATTAATTAACCAGGATTAGTAGTTATTCATAAGTAACTAATCTTACTTATGGATGTTTTGATTCAATTGAATGTTGAATTGTGTGATATCCCTGATGTGTGATGATCTGTGATATGAATTATTTTTGATTTATTTATCTGTGATGTATGTAATTTATTTATCTGTGATAGATTTATTTATCTGTGGATCTATGAATGGAAGATAAGCGTTATAAGAATATACCACTTATCGATATTGGTGTGCTTGAATCTGTGATGATTGATGATGTTGCACTATTGTGTGAAACCCTTGGACTACACTATACACACACAAATATGGATTGCACAAAGAAATTGGTTAAGTCACATATTTTTGAAATGGTTTAAAGTTGAATTTTTAATCCAAAAATAGTTTTGGAAATGGAATTGGGTTAAGCATGAAAATCTTTTGAAAAGGAATTTTTAAGTTATTTTGAATAACTTGATGAAGTTTTGAAATTTAAATAAGTTGATTTGAATTTAAATTCAAGATTTGAAATTGAATTCTATGTTTGGAAATTATAGTTTTAAAAAGGTTATACAAGTTATAAATGTGTTTATATGGGTTTTAAACCATTTTAAAAATGTTATTTTGGAAATTTGAATTTAACCCAAGTTTTGGACTTAAAGGGCTTTAACTTGTGCAAATGTAATCGGATTTCTCCGAAACGAAAACTATCTGTTTTCAAATAATAATAGCTTTCATATAAAGAAAGGATTTCCAATTTGTGTTGAAAGACTTCAAGTTTGAAATGGAATTGAAATAGTTTTGAAAGCTATTAATGAATCTTTGTGAAAGATGATTGAACCTTGTTTTGAAATTGAAGAGGTCTTAAAAGTGTATTTTTTGTATAAAAGATTTGAAATGGAATTGTTTCGAAAGCTATGAAGGAATCTTTGTGAAATATTTGGTGAACTTTGTTTTCAAACAAAAGAGGATCTCTAAGATAGATCTTTTGTTTAAATATTGTGAATTAATCTTTGTGAAAGATTGGTGAACTTTGTGAAGTGAATCTTTTTGTTTAAAGATTTGGAAATGGTAATTTGTTTAAACCGTTTGAAAGAAAAGTTTTGGATAATAAGTTGTGACTTGACTAAGATCCCAATATCCATATGCTTTTTAAATTAAGCACTCATTATTCGGTTTAGCCGAGAGAGGACCTTGTGTCATATAACCTATTCCGAATAATGATACGACGATATGGATAGCATTTGAAGACCGGGTATTTTTGAGAACGAAAGGATTACCCGTCGAATGTCTCTGCACTAAGTCGCGCCGGTATAGAGATCTCCATATGTGATGGGGAGTCCAATCGGGATTGGGAATTCCCAAATTGCAAGGACTTCTTTTAAAGTGCCTTCGGTTCTGTTCGAACCCGGAACAGACATGTATGGATGTGTGTCTGACATTACACTTTGAAATGTAAAGCGTTTCTACCAAATACATTTCTGTTTAGTGGCGGAGAATTTATTCTCTTAGCTTAACACCCTTCTCTGAGACATACGAGCTCAGAGGTTATGTAGTTGATGGTTACTAGTAATACATTCTCAATTTGGAAATGTGGCATACGAAGTGCTACTGATCATTTGTCGATCGAAGCATGGCTTTTGTGAAAAGCGTAGCTTTGTGGACGAGACTTCGTCAAGCCTCACAACCCGGTAATGGCCGAAACAGGAATCGTTGCAGCAAGGTTTTTTGGGGGTAGAGCCCCTTGAGGGTATGTCCATTTCCTTCTGGAATATAAGTGGTATCACGGTATGGAGCCTAGATACTTAACTTTATGGTTGCTGTAAACTTGTTTCTTTGGGGTCGTTGATTGAGAGGCGCCTTGGATAAGTAACAACCCGTAAATTTCGATAATTAAATTGGTTAATTTGATAAGATTTTTGTAATTAAATTTTGAAAGAAATGAAAACTCTACAATTTATAATGAAGCAAATGTAAAAATGAAATGCAACCATGGAAATTTAAGCTAAGTATTAACAATTGAAATGAAATTTCGATTAATTGAAGTAATGTAAATTGTTGTACTAGGCTAAGAATTGAATATAAGAAAACAAAGGTAAATAGTGAATTAATTAATGAATTAATAATAATAAATAGTAATTGAATAAAATCAATGTCCTGTAAGTAATTATAATATTGTTTGGAAATGAAAACTTATAAAAGTATGAATAAGAGTAAGAGTATTGAATCAACCAATGGAATAATATATTGTTTAATAGTAACTGAATGTAAATTATTGTAATAAGGTTTATGCAAGTTGAATAATAATTAATTTAGTGCAATACCTATTAATTGAAACAATTGTAAGGTTATAATTGATTGAAATTTGTGAATTGGAAATAAATTCAAAAGTTATATTAATTAATGAAATAATACGTAATAAATTGCAGTTTGATGGAATAAATGCTAGATAGGTAATCATAATAATTGCTAGTTGATAATTAAGTATGAATGTGAGTAAATTTAGCAATAGTGCAAATTTTTAATCGTTTACCCATTCATTTAATGTATTGAATTAAATCTAAATCAATTGCAACATTTATTTGTTAATAATAGCTTATAAGTGAAAATAAACGTTAATGGTAACAATTAGTATGAGTTAACCATTTATTTAGTATATTAAATTAAAATTTATAATTAATTTCAATGAATCTCAATTCAATGTTATGTTAGTGTAAATTATGGAAATATTTGGAATGTGATGTTAATGTTATTCATAATTGAACAATTTGTTGAATTATAAGAATGGGGATAAAGATTTATCAATTTTTTTGGATTTGAACCATAATAATTGGAGTAATTGCAAATAAATGAAATTAAATATCTTAATATTACGTTAATTGAAGTGAAGATGGAATGTGAGAATATTAATGTAATAGATTATGAATCAAATGTTAATTTCATCTGTTTGATAATAATAAATTGAATAATAGAATGAAAAGTAAATTAAATAGAATTTTTGGAAATTAAATTTTGAATTTTGAATTTAATGAAATTGAGGTTAATACTGAAATTGATAAATTAATCAACTCTAAATTGATATTTAAATTTGTTTAAATCATTGTAAATGATTGAGGAATCAAAAAAATATGAAATTAGTCAATCATCGAATTGAAATTGAAAATTTGATTTAACTAATTAATTATTAATTTATTTAATTAATGTAAAAATAGCCATTTTGGCCACTGACTCAGATTTCGACGAAACCAGTTTCATCGGATCCATAACTGTGAATTATTGTAGGATTTCAAGTTTCATAATGATCGGGCTTGGCGTTTGATCGTATGGGCTTGAAACGCCTTGAAATTAGTTAAATTGAAATTAGCTGAAATCAATTTGGATTAAATTGATTTTTGCATAACTTCCTCATACGATAGAATTTGGACTTGAAACCTATTCTATCGCGTTTAAAATATTTAAAAGCATCTATTTTGATATATGGGTTGACCCAATTTCATTCCAGAGTCGGAACGGGCTTTTCGGGCCATTTTATCGTGCAACGCGTATATCAATCTGGTCCATCTATTCTATTTTCAGCCTTGCCTATATATACCTTGTTATAAACCTTAGCCTACTTCTATTTCTCATTTGTCTGTACGTACAATTCAACTATCTCTCCTCCTTAATGGCAGACAAACAGATTCTCACTACCAAATCCAATTGCAAATTAAATTCAAAGCCAAAATTTCAAACTCCACAAAATATAGCAAATTTTATATGGATTCGAAGCTCTCAAATAGCGCATTCCAATTCTGTGATTCGTTTTCTGATTTGGATTGATATGTGGCCAGAACTGAGTAAAGAAGCCACGGTCGTTCATCACGTCGAAATCAAATTTGTCCGGTCGGCAAATCAACTTATGGGTTTTGTAGAGATCAACGAGCGTAGCTCATCGGTATAATTCATTCGTGGTTTCATCGGTTGGATCGTCGGCAAAATTCGAGTAGGGTTTATGTTTTTTAGGCTGCGGCTGCGTGTTTTGCGTCGACCGGTGGGACGAATGGGCGCCGGAGGTGATGGAGGACATGCTGGTGAGGGGGCGCTTGTCGAGGCTGGCCATGATGGACGCATGCATAGGGTTCATGGCCGGTGGCGGTGCCATTAGCGCCTAGGGTTTTGTTCGTGAATAGTGAGTGTTGTAGCGTTCTCGCATGAACAATGAAGGTGACGTGGCCTTCATCTATTTGTTTAATTTTGTTTTGTAACGTTCTAATATCAATAACTTTCGCATACGAGGTTCGTTTCACGCGCGGTTTTCTCCGCTAGCTTCGTATTAGAATTTCGGACATTTTGGCACTTTTTTGGATGAATTTTGAGACTATTCAAATTTTGGATTTAAATTGGAGTTAAATTTAATTTAAATTCAAAAGGTGAGTGTTTTAACCCACTCACAACTTCTAAAATTTCTTATGTGTGTTAAAATAATTTCTGATGTGATTTGAAATTTATTAGTTGTTGTTTGGTATATTTTATCATCATTCCAGCTAAATTGAATTTATTAAATTAAATTGTTATTCAATTTATTATTGCATATAAACTGCCAGTTAAATTAATTTATTATTGAATATAAACTGCCAGTAATTACCTGTTATTTATTATATGTTCTATTTTGATGTTATTATTAAATTGGATGATGATTGTGATGAATGGTTGATGGTTGATATTGGATGAATGGATGTTGTATGTTATATTGTTATAAACTGCAAGTTGTTATGCATTTTATTTCATTCGGGATTGCGAGTTGAAATGATATATAACCGTATTTATATTTTAAATTAGGGGTTGAAATGATAAATATCTGTATCACTTGACCATATGATAGAAAATTTTATACTGACACCATGGTCTATTTATAAAATTATTTTGAAATGATTTCTATGGTTTTGTAAAGAAATATATATGGTTTTATGAGATATTGATTTGGATATTTGATAAAGGTTATTTTATATATTGAAATTCTTGGTTTTAAGCTATGTATAAAATTGTTTAAAGTATAAAATAGGTTTAATAATGAAGTTTGATTTTACTAAAATATAATATGGATAAGTATTTACTTAACTTATATTTTAATGCAGCATTTATATTGATTTTTATAAATCAAGGTTGAGAAGATAGTTTTGAAATTAATTTGAGATTTTATTTGATTAAAAATTATATTTAATAAGAATCCGTTTGGAACTTATTGGAATTTAGATTTTAAAAGAATATGGTTTTATAACTTAATTTGGGTTTAAGGTGATTTAAGTGAATGTATCAAATCTAAATAAATCGAGGAATATTTAGTTATTGAAATTTGAAGTTTTATTTAAAGGATATTGGATTTATTAAGCAAATATTTCAAAACTAAATAATAGTAAAGTGAATTTGGTACATATATGAATTATAAAGTTTAGTTTTGAAATATTGAATATTTAAGCTTTGAAATATATTGAATTTGTAATGGTTTATTTTGTGATCAAATCCGTTTTGAAATCGATATAATTTGGAATGGTCAATTTGAATACCGAATTGAATTGAAATTTATGATTTGGGGATTTGGTTAAATTTAAAATTTAGAAGTTCGGGTTGTTTTGAAATTGATATGCGAAATTTTAGAAGCTAGTTTATTTTATAAAATATTTTAATATTTAAACCATGTAAGGGGTGGAAGTTATGTTTCAAAGTTATTAATTTCAAGGTATTACATTTTGGAAGTGTCATAGTTTTAAGTCTTTGGTTTCGAAATTTTATGACTTTGAAATACTATGACTTTTAAAATGATATCATATTGGTTTGGTTTTGCAATGGAAATGAAATCGTATTTTATATGGTTTTGAAATGGATATTATATTCTGGGTTTTGAAGTATAATTATTTTGAAATGACCGCGGTGTTATAGTAACGTTTGGTTATTGAAGAGACCGGGATCGGAAGTTTTCATACTCTCTGCCAACTCTGAAAACCACTTTAACAACCGTGTACGCGGTGGAGATTTCATAATGAAGTAGGATGGTGGCGGCATTTCCTTGGAGGTAAATACGTGGACCCGACCCTCGTGATTTGGCATAAGGTGGCTAAAAAAGGAGCGATTGACGGGCTAAGAAGGTAGCACCTTTTATAGGGCACATCCCTTCGACGTTATACTCTGACTTTGGATTGATTCGGTTGCCACTTTTGATTTTTGATTTGGGGGTGTGGCTCGAGGTGGGCGATTGTAGCTGCTACGCGCTAACACTGGTCCGGAAGCGTAATTGGTATATCTATCATGGCATTGCCTAGTTGTATCGTGTCATCAACCCTAGCACGCCTTGTACGAGTTTGATTTGTGTCGTACCTATGGAGTATCTTCTGGTAGCCTCCCGATCAGGAGGTATTACAGTACTGTATAGACTATTGGCACTATTACGTGTTAAGGACTATATGGGTAACCCCTTAACGCTATTTAAAAGTACATTTATTTTACTAATAGTCATTATTATAATAGTGAAATATTACTACATAGTAAATAGTTTAACGGATCCTTAGAAGATGCGAATCCCGAGCCTTTTTTATGTTACTGCACTCACGTTTGACACTGGATATGAGATGTCAAATTCCGTAAACATCTCTGACACCGTTCCACTCATATTATTTACTGTTGATTTAACTTACATAAGATCTTTTAGTTATGACTCAAATGTTTTGTCTTTTCAATACGCTCAGGTCAGCCTGAGCATTCAGGATTTGAATACCTTATTGTTGGAGGACGAAGACGAAGATTGTACTACTATTATTTAGTATATTATTCCACTACATTCATACTGTTCTACTGCATTGCCATTGATTATTTCTTGTATGTGTAACTTTGATACGTATTGTATAAGTAAAATTAAATGTTTTGTAAAACAGCTTCATGAACTGTTTATTTGATTATTATATTTTATCGTTCCGCTGCAAGATTCTATTTTGTTTTTTCTTTCTTTGCTTTTCCTTATTTACCCCATAACAATCCGCCCTTCTGTATGTTTTAAGTCTGATATGAGTGGATTATCTCGATTCAAAGCGTACAAAAAGGTGGGACGTTACAGATAAAGGTTGGTAATGATCGGGGGGTTGCATACTCGTGTCAGTAGTTACCTAGTTACAGAGGTAACCCGGCCTTGTGTAGAAGAGATCCGATTAGGTTCTCAGGGACGTCCCTCCAGAGGCGTTCCATTTTGTGGAGGAAGTTCCTTTTCTTGACCATTTGTTGGAAATCCAAAGAAACAATACGCGCCCTGTACGGTTTTAGTTGTATAACCTGCCATGGAATGTGGCAGTAACCTGCTATTGAACATGGTAGCTATAGTAGGCATAAGTGCGAAATGTCTATGCGGGCTAAGATTAATATTATACTTTCGAAAGGTTTTCCGCACTATGCACTAATAATAATATCAAAAGGCTTTTGCGTATCAAGCATGTTTGACTATCATAAGGAGAAATCTCCTCCAATTCTGCATTTCCATTGTGTGGGCGGTGGGAGGCCTTATGGTAGTTTCATTTTCCAAAAAGCATTGCGGATTTCGTTTTAAACTCTTTTGTTATTTGTTTTAAAGATAAGCTGCTTTCGTTTTCTCACACCGGTCCCATGACTGACTTGGAGTTTATTGTTCCCTTCCTAAACTATGGGTTCTCAAAATTTTCCACACGGGCAGTCTAGAGTTGGATTTTTCAGATAGTCGAACAGTAGGGGTAGATTCGATAGCATTCAATCTCTGGATATTGGAAATTGCTTTTGGATCGAGTTGTTTCACTTCAGTGTTGATGGTGGTTCTCGCTTTTTGATGTTTGGAGTCTTTCTAGTCTTGGAGCATTGGCAATAGTGTTGCAGTAAATTGGGGTATCTATCTTATGGACTTCTGAAAATATTATCTTTCAGTGACTTTCTTCTGCTATTATTTTTCTATCTCTGATGTTGATATCAGTTGTATCAATGTGTTGTAATCATATTGTATCAACTGTTGTATATCAATGATGTTCATTTCTTCCACTGTGTTGTTATAGTTAATGTGTTATAAGCTCCTTCCGAACTGGAGTTCGACGTTTGAATCTGCAGCATTCGAATAAGAGTGAAGTATGGATGTCGATTTTCGGATGTCGGATTTCGGGTCGTGACAAGTGGTATCGGAGCTGAAGGTTGAACTTTAGCTCAAGAGTATAACACATTAAGTAACTCATTAGAGATAAAGTGAAGTATACCCTTGAATGAGTGTCCCTAAGATATCCGTACGTGTGCCTCTGTAAATTCTCTTACTGTCCACTAATAGTGAGTATGAGTGCAAGAAGAGGACGAGGTAGGGGATAGGGAAATATGACTACAAATGGTCGATATCCGGTAACAACAACAGAAATAACTTTTATCATCAATCTCCTTCGATCTGATTTCAAATTCTTTGATTGCTTTATAGCAGCTCAAGGGAGAAGTTTCGGTGTGGTGGTGGCCCTGCAAATCGTTATAGATAAGTTCCTATTTCATATTCTCTTCGTTGGTTTTCTATCAGCTTTTCGTTTTAAAATTTAATGAATTTGAAATTTGAAATTGAAATAAATTGATTAATAAAATATGGAACTAAATTTTATTGTATTGATAAAACGATTTCGGTTAAAACCCAGTTTGGGAAAATTTTGTTGAGATTTCTTGTGAGGTTTAAAGTCCAGAGAAGGGCAAGTTGGTGTAAACTTTGAGATATTCCGACCTGAGTTTGGAACCATACCTAGTGTTTGAGAATTATGAAAGATTAAATCCATTTATCTATTGTTTAGGTCTCGATGTATTCTACGAACGGTTAGTTATCCTTTTAGACTAACCAATGCCCTGTATATCTTCGTAGATCTGGTGACCCGAGCATCTTGTGAAATATTGAATGAGTTTTTTCTCATGTCTATCCTTGATATTCTAATTTGGTAAGCCAAATACAGAATAAATATTCAGTTTGATCTAGCGAACCATTCCTCTGTGTGTTCATTTGTTCTTTGTTGTCTCCCTATCTAGCAAATTTCGATGACGAAATTTTCTTAAGAAGGGAATCTATAACAATCTCAATTTTTGAGTAAAATTTAAACTGATAATTTATATAAATTTTTGAATTTAATTGGTGAATTTATTTCAAATTTCCAAATAAAATAAGACATTTGTTTGTTATTTAAATATATGTATATAAATTGATTTTAAATAGAATTTTGATTTGATATTCAAAATAAATAAATATTTGGAAAATAAATTAGATTTTAAAATTTAAATTTGAATTTGAATTTAAAATTTTGATTTAAATTTGGAATTTGAAAGGGTTTATATCTTGAAAATATTTTGGATATAAAAATATATGGATAAAGTTTTTATTTAAATTAAGATTTGTTTTCCTTAAAAGAATTTATTTATATAAGTTAAGATAGTGTTTATTAAATAGTAAAATAAATACAAAAGTTTTAGACTTACATTTAAAAATGGATTAAATATATTATACTTGACTTTATTTAGAATATAATTGGTTTTTATTTTATTTTCTTATAAAGGTTCTATTTATATAAAATTAAGAAAGCATTTATTAATTTAAAAATGTATTTATTAATTAGGAAATTAATATAAAAGCTTTTAAAATCTTTTAAAAATAAATAAAAATGAAATAATTACAAGTGTATCCTTTGAAACCATGTTAAATACATGTGTAGTTCAATTAAAAAGTGGAAATGACAAGTGTAAACATTTGGGCAAGTGTCATTCCTCTTATTTTTATTTTTCTTTAATTTTAATAAATTCTAATAAACATTATATAAACTCTCATCTCTTCTCATTTATTTCTTTTCTTATCTCCTCTCTTTCAAAGAAACTTAAACTATGTTAAACTATTTTTCCAAAACCAAAAAACAAACCTGATCAACTACTTCAAACCAGAAAATCCTAGAATCAAAGCCTTGTAAAAAAAAATCTCAAACTCACAAAAATAAATAGGAAAGTTCAATAAACCTGTAAAACAAATTTCAGATCAAAAATTTCTCAAACAAGATCAGAGACTAGATCGGAGAAAAAATCAAACAAAGCAAACAACTTCAACAAAATCAAATCTTGTAACATTTTCAAAATGCAACCAAAAGAAAGTTAATTAAGAAATCAGCAGCAATAAAGCTTCAACATGCATCAATCAACTCTTAAAGCAATCCAAAGTTTCCAGTTTTTCAAACATTCCAGTTTCAAGACTTTTCAAGTTTTCAAAATTCAAAATCCAATTTTCAAGCCCTCTGCACATCATAATCTGGTGAGTAACTTTATAAACTCTGGAATTTGATCTGTGGTTTGAATTTGTGCTTGAGTAAGATTGAAAATTTGTTTGAAAGTGTATAAATATGTGTACATGCATCCTCTGTGCATGTTGATGTACAGGGATATTCATCCCTGTTACAAATTCCAGGTTTCCAGAAACCTGTCCAAAAATCCTACAACTTTGCTTCTAATTGTTGTTGGATTAGGATGTCAAAAGAAAATGTGTTCAAATTCATAAAAACTAAATTTTAAAAATATTTTCAAAGACAAACAACAAGAAGCAATGGTCTGGAACGAGGAAGAACAGCAAACTCAATTCATGGTAGAAATTAGATTTCTTTTATTATCGAATTTGATTATGTAACCTAAAACGTCACCAAAAAAACTTGATTTTTAAGATTAAAATCATGAATTTTAGTTTGGAATTAGGGTTGCAT
Organism: Allium cepa; assembly: GCA_030765085.1. Taxonomy (NCBI): domain Eukaryota; kingdom Viridiplantae; phylum Streptophyta; class Magnoliopsida; order Asparagales; family Amaryllidaceae; genus Allium; species Allium cepa. The sequence goes on from CM060939.1 coordinate 293,755,987, forward strand.
TTCGAGAATGACCAGATTTTGGCTTTTGAGCAAATTCTGGTGACCGAAAAATTTCTAGTGGTCGGGGGTGTTGTCTGGAGGTGAAGGAAGGTGCGGTGATCTAGGCAAAAATGTCAGGAAGGTGTGTAGTTCGCCGACGCGTCACCATAGGTCAATTGGGGTTTTAAACCCTAGTTTTGGCAGGGTCAGAAGTGATGATCACCGTGGCATCTCAGGTGTATCGAGTTGCACGTGGTTCTGGGAAAAGATGGCATGGAGGCTAGCGAGGTCGTGGCCGGAGTTTGGGAGGGTCCGGTGATCGGCGATGGTGGTTTGAGGGGTTTTCTGCTGAGGTCTGGGTTTCTGGTTTGCAGCTGAAAGCTCGATTTTGTTTTGGTGATTCAATCGAGGTTGTTGAGTAGTTCGATGGTGTGAGGAAGTAATAGTCGACTTGGCGATAGGGTCAAAGGTGCCGGAGGGTCGCCAGCGGCGTGTGCATGTGCACCGGATCGATCTGTGCACACGAGATTGGGTGAGAACGAAGAAGTTTTTACTCAGGTTGATGCTCGAGTGGAAAAGGAATTGGCTCGGGGATGAGCTCGTGTTCACGTGAGTTTCATAACAGTTTTAAAGTTTTAAAACTAAGTTTTTAAAAATGGAAGAAAATGGAAACTCGAGTCTGCACTTAAGTCATACGTGGGTCGAACTCGAAGCAAGCTTGTAAGTGTTTTTAAAAGTTTTAAAAACCTAGTTTTAAATTTTAAATTAAAATTGGTTTAAACTATTTGATGATAAATGGTTTTAAACTATTTTGATTTAAAAGTTTTATGCTTTAATTTGAGAAATGTTTAAGTATTTTAAAAACTTAATTTTTAAAGGTAACTAAGTATAAATTAAAAAGATGAAATGTTTTTAAACATTTATTAATTAAAGTTAGGTAACTAATGTAAATTTTTTATCTTGGAAGATTAATTAAGGTTTTTAATGTTAATGATTAATTTAATTAATAAGGTAATTAAAGTTAAATTAATTAATAATTTAGAATTAATTAATTTATAAAAGTTTAGTTAATTAATTAAGAACTAATTAATTGTCAATTAAGGATTAATTAACTGATAATTAAGGATCAATTAATTTATAATTAAGTTTTACTAACTAATAATTAAGGTTATTAATTAATATTTAAGGGATAGTTAATTAATTAATTAAAGATTGATTAATTGATTATAAGGTTAATTGAGAAGGGTTAATTAATTAATGAAAGTGGATAAGGATAATCACTTATTGTAATTTTATTAATTAAATGGTAATTAAATAAGAATTAATTAATGAAATTAATTAAGGATAATTAATTTAAAGGATAATTAAATAATTAAAGGTTAATTATTTAATGATTAAAGGTTAATTGATTTATTAATTAAAGTTGATTAATTAATAAAGTATTAATTAATTTGTTAATTAAGGTTAATTAATAGATAATTAAAGGATAATTAATCAACATGGTTTCTAATTAATTAATATTAATTAACCAAGATTAGTAGTTATTCATAAGTAATTAATGTAATTTAAATTAATCAGATGATTAAATTAATCTTACTTATGGATGTTTGGATTCAACTGAATGTTGAATTGTGTGATATCCCTGATGTGTGATGCTTTGTGATATGAATTATTTTTTATCTATTTATCTGTGACGAATGTAATTTATTTATCTCTGATAAATTTATTTATCTATGGATCTGTGAATGGAAGATAAGCATTATAAGAATATACCGCTTATCGATATTGGTGTTCTTGAATCTGTGATGATTAATGATGTTGCACTATTGTGTGAAACCCCTGGACTACACTATACACACCAAATATGGATTGCAAAAAGAAATTGGTTAAGTCACAGATTTTTGAAATGGTTTTAAAGTTGAATTTCGATTCCAAAAATAGTTTTGGAAATAAAATTGGGTTAAGTATGAAAATGTAACGACCCGTAAAATTTTTTAATAATTAAGTTGGTTATTTTAATTAAAATTGAGTAATTAAATTTAGAAGGAAACAAAAATTTTGTAATTTATAATGAAGCAAACGTTAAAAAAAAGTAATGTAAATGGTAAATCACTTAAGACTTTGTGATTTAATATTAGGAGAGATAAAATTTGGGCAATTTATTAATGGAATAATAAGTGAATTAAAAGGTAACAATGCTAATTATGGTTAATAATTAATAGGTTGAATAAAATGACAATTAATGAATTTATTTAAATTTGTAAAGTTATAATGGAATTATTGTATTTATATGTGAATGTAAATTTGAAATAGAAACGTAGATTTATTATAAGGTAATAATTGATGTAATAGAAAGCATGAGACCAAATGGGTAAATTCATTGAGGATATAAATTATAATTGAATGTAAGCTAATAAATAAATAATTTAGCGCAATCCTAATTAATTGAAATAACTGTAACGTCATAATTTGGTATATTCTGTAAATTTGGAAAATAAATTTCAGTAAATGTAATAAAGTATTTGGAATGTATATTGTTTCCATAGGATAATAAAATGAAAACTTACGACCTATGTTTGGAATAATGACCAAAATAGTGAAATAGTGTTAACGTAAGTAAATTGGTAACAAATTGAATGGATTCCCATGATTTATTGGAAATTTTATATGTTACAACTTGGTTATGAATTCAATATAAGGTAAGTGAGTGGAAATATTATAATCTGTCTATAAACGTAATAATGCAGTGTTAATGGTAATTAATTAGTGCTATATATGAAATTTGACCTGGATTGGTAAGTAATAAACTTATAAATGAAAGAAAAGTAAATAGGTGACCATTTATATATGTTATTTATTCATTTAGTATGTTAAATAAAATTTGGAAATCAGATTTCAATTAAGGGAAATTAAGTAGTATGTTAATTGGAAATAAATTTTAATAAATTTTACATGTATGTGAAAAGTAATACAAATGGTTAGGGGTTGTCAAATTTGGTAAATTTAGGTAATATGTGGAAATAATGTAAATTCAGGTAATATGTGGAAATAATGTAAATTTAGGTAATATGTGCAATAATGTAAATTTAAATTTAGGTATTACGTTAATGTAAATTTAGGTAATATGCGGTAATAACGTAAATTTTATTCATACAGTACTAATGGATTTAATAAAAAGAATGAAATCAAGATGAATAAAAAAATTAGGAGTATAAATTTTAATAAATGAGTGCATTGATTTATAGTAGGATTTAAAGGCAATTAATAATTTAAAGGTTGATTTATTAAGAAAACAATGTGTAATGGATGGAAATGGGATAAGTGTAGTGTAACGAGAGTTGTTGTAATAATTATTTGTAAAGAATTAACTTACAAATATTACAAAATGTATAATGATGACAACCGGTGTTGTTACCAATTTAACTAATCAATTTCAAATAAATGCCCACAAAATGTTACATTAATGTGGAATAAGACCATAATTGTAGCGTGAACGTAATAAAAAGAAATAGAAATGTTAATTGAATTCATAATGTAATGATTGCTTTAATAGTAAGGAGTGTAAATCAAAATAAAAGAATATAACTGAATAAGTTTTGTAAAAGAGTAAACATATGTTTATTTATTTGAAATGTTTGTTTGCTGAAAGATTGATTGTAGAGATGAGTAACTATTATTTAGTGAGAAATGTGTAATGTAAATATGTTTATATTACTATTAGATAGGAAAAATTGTTTTACTTCTCATTAAATTCATTTAGCTCCATTTTGAAACTTAATCAACTGAAATGAATGTAATTCAAAATTTCTAATTAATATGAGAGAGAATACTAATTGTAAATTAATAGGTGTAATTAAAAGCAGCTTATGTTTTGTGAAAATATAAGGAAAGTTGATTTAATAAAAAGAACATTTACATCAAATAAAATGAATGTTTCATTTATAAGCGTAGGTTTAATTTCATTAAAATATAGAATAGAATGATTGATTTTAAAGAAATAAATATATGTTTATTTGAACTGTGTTTTAGCTTACAGATTGATTACAAGAATAGGAAAATAATATATTTCAGTAAGTTATTTATCACTCTTGTGTATAAACAATTTTTCTATTTTTTTCATGCATTTTAGTTGTCTGTTTTAAAATTTAACTTTGTAAGTGATTGCAATTAATGTAGTTCAAATGTTTCAGTTAAAAGGAAAGAAAACGGTGATTGCAATTAATAGATTTAATAAAAAAAACGTGCGTTTTGTGGTAAACAAAAAGGGTGTTTTAATGGTAATAAGAGATCATTTTGGGAAAAACAAATCAAATGTTTTCATTTTTAAGGTAAGTATAAAAATTTATTATGCGTAGACAAAAACCTAGATGCGTAGAAATTAGAATACTACTTGAGTTAATGAAGTTAATTTGGTTACGTTTCAAAAAAAAATTGAATTTCAAAAGGTTGTGCGACGTACATCTTATTTCTTCTCTTACATTTTGTTTCTCCTAACATCTCATATTCAAAAGCTCTTATTCTTGCAAATCCAAAAACATTCTTTTATAAAAATGATTTTTTTTCATTTTTCGTACACTTCCTGTCCTCGTCTTAGTTGTTCTTCAATCATTTCCGGAAGCCTCATCTTGAGAAAACGTTAGTATTAAAATTTGTTTATTTAGATATATTTTTAGCGCGTACTAATTTTTATTTTAGTAATATTTCTTGTAACATGGATATCTTTTGCATATAAATTTTGATTGACGCGTGATTTCTTCTGTTGGATTCAAATTTATATTCCGGACAACATGAAATTGATTTAGTTGAATTTGGAGATTGCTGAGTTTTGCACTTCTGTTTGGATTTTTATGGGCTAAAATCAAAGGTGAGTGTTTTAACCCACTCACAACTTCTAAAATTTCTTATGATTGTTAAATTAAATTTGGTTGTGATTATGCATTTATTTATGATCTTTTTTGTATATTTTTAATCATCATTTCAGTTAATTGCATTTACTTAAATTAAATCGTTATTTAATTTATTTTTGAATATAACTGCCAGTTAAATACCTGTTATATATATTATTAGTTATCTACTGATATTGATTGATTATTTTGGATGAGAATTGTGATGGATGTGTGATTTTATGATGGATGACTGGATGTTGTATTTTATTATTATAAACTGCAAGTTATTATGCATTTTTATTGATTCGGGATTGCGGTTTGAAATGACATGTAACCGTAATTTTTATTTTTAATTACAGATTGAAATGATAAACATCCGTATCACCTGACCATAGGGTAGAAAATTATATACAGACACCGTGGTCTATATATGTGTGTGTGTGTGTATGTGTATGTGTGTGTGTGTGTGTGTGTGTGTGTGTTCAAATGATTTCTATGGTTTTTAAAGAAATATACGGATTATATAAATATTGATTTTAGATGTTATATAAACATCAAATTTATTATTGATTTTAGCTATATATAAATAGACTTGAAATATAAAATAAGCCTAATAACAAAGTTTGATTATTTTATATAGTAAGATTTAATGAATATTGATTTTTGATATTATATAAATATTATTAAAATGCTTGAATTTAAGCTATGTATAAGTTTGTTAAATAAAAATTTAGTTTAATAATAGAGTTCGATTTTTACTAAAATAAATGTGAGTAAGTATTTAAATTTTATTTTAATATAGAGAGTATGATGATTTAAGTAAATTAAGGTTGGGATATAAATTGGATACTTATTTGGAATTGAATTTATTTAAGAATTAAACTCTAAAAGGGTTGATGTGGAATTTATTAAATTGAAAATTTTAAAAGGTATAATTACTATAACTGGATTTTTGGGTCTAGGTGAATAAAATGATTATTTCAAGTATAAATTAATTGAAGAAAATATTTAGTATTTGAAATTTGAGTTTCATTTAAAATGAAAATGATTTATTATGTAAAATATTTCAAAACTAAATAATAGAAGATTTGATTTTTTGAATCTAGATTTATCAAATTTAGTTTTGGAATTTTGAATATTAAAGCTTTGAAATATATGAAATTTGAAATGGTTTATTTGAGGATTTAAATCTGTATTGGGATTGATTTTCAAATTAAAGAAGCTAATTTATTATATAAAGTAATTTAATAGTAAGCCATTTAAGTATTGGAAGTTATGTTTCAAAGCTATGGATTTCAAGGTATTATAATTTGAAAGTGCTATGATTTTGGGAAAAGGATATTTTTGAAATAAAAATGATATTATGTCGATTTGGGATTTCTTTAAAATGATATCATATTGATTTGGTTTTAAAATAGAAATGATATCCTATTTATATGGTTTTGAAACGAATATTATATTCTGGTTTTAAAGTATAAATTATTTTGAAATAACCGCGGTGTTATAATAACGTTTGGTTGTTGAAGAGACCGGGATCGGAAGTTGTCATACTCTCTACCAACTACGAAAACCACTTTAACAACCGTGTACGCAGTGGAGATTCCAGAATGAAGTAGGATGGCGGCGGCGTTTCCTTTGAGGTAAATACGTGGACCCAACTCCCGTGAGTTAGCATAAGGTGGCTAAAAAAGGAGCGATCTCGGGCCAATGAGGTCATTCCTCTGATCAGACACATCCCTTCGATATTATACTATGACTTTTGGATTGATTCGGTGGCCACTTTTGATTTTTGATTTGGGGGTGTGGCTCGAGGTGGGCGGTAGTAGCTGCTACGCGTTTCCACCAGCCCGTGTGAGTAATTGGTATATCTAACCTGGCATTGCCTAGTTGTGCCATGTCACCTACCATACTGAGCATTTACTACGAGTTTCTATTTGTGTCGTACCTATGGAGTGTCTTCTAGTAGTCTCTCAACCAGGAGATATGCATGCACTGTATAGACTATTGGAATTATTTGTGTTAAGGGCTATATGGGTAACCCTTTAACGCTATTGAAAAGTAAGTTTATTTTACTGTAGACATTATTATAATAGCGAAATATTACTACATAGTAAATAGTTTAACGGAACCTTAAGAGATGTGAATCCCGAGCATCTCTTGAGTTACTGCACTCATATTTATTGATTTAACTCACATAAGATATTTTAGTTCTAACTCGAGTGTTTTGTCTTTTCAATTTGCTCGGGTCAGTCCGAGCATTTCAGGGATCAAAGACTTTATTTCTGGAGGACGAAGACGAAGATTCCATTATTATTATTATTATTATTATTATTATTATTATTATATATATTATATTGTTCCAATACACACTGTATTCCACTGCATTGATTATTATTCACTGGTATGTGCAACTCTGATATGTATTGTATGTATATAATCAAATGTTTATAAAACAGCTACATGAACTGTATATTTGATTATTATATTTTATCATTTCGCTGCAAGATTCTATTTTGTGTTTTTCTTTCCCCGCTTCTTCTTATTTACCCCATAACAATCCGTCCTTTTGTATGATTTAAATCGGACGTGTGTAGTTTATCGTCGATTTAAAGCGTGTGAAAAGGCGAGATGTTACAGAAAAGCTTTTGAAAAGGAATCTTTAAGTTATTTTGAATAACTTGATGAATTTTTGAAATTTAAATAATTTGATTTGAATTTAAATTCAAGATTTGAAATTGAATTCTATGTTTGGAAATTATGGTTTTAAAAAGGTTATACAAGTTATAGATGTGTTTATATGGGTTTTAAACCATTTTAAATATATTATTTTGGAAATTTGAATTTAACCCAAGTTTTCGACTTGAAGGGCTTTAACTTGTGCAACTGTACTCGGATTTTTCCGAAACGAAAACTATCTGTTTTCAAACAATAATAGCTTACATATAAAGAAAGGATTTCCAATTTGTGTTGAAAGATTTCAAGTTTGAGATGGAACTGAAATAGTTTTGAAAGCTATGAATGAATCTTTGTGAAAGATGATTGAACCTTGTTTTGAAATTGAAGAGGATTTTAAAAGTGTATCTTTTGTATAAAAGATTTGAAATGGAATTGTTTCAAAAGCTATGAACGAATCTTTGTGAAATATTTGGTGAACTTTGTTTTCAAACAAAAGAGGATCTCAAAGATAGATCTTTTGTTTAAATATTGTGAATTAATCTTTGTGAAAGATTGGTGAACTTTGTGAAGTGAATCTTTTTGTTTAAAGATTTGAAAATGGTAATTTGTTTAAACCATTTGAAAGAAAAGTTTAGGGTAATAAGTTGTGACTTAACTAAGATCCCAATATCCATATGCTTTTTAAATTAAGCGCTCATTATTCGGTTTAGCAGGGAGAGGATCTTGTGTCATATAACTCATTCTAAATAATGATACAACGATATAGATAGCATTTGAAGACCGATGGTGAAGACCGGGTATTTTCGAGAACCAAAGAATTACCCGTCGAATGTCTTTCCACTGAGTCGCGTCGGTATAGAGATCTCCAAATGTGATAGGGAGTCCGATCGGGATTGGGAATTCCTGGATTGCAAGGACTTTTTTGAAGTGCCTTCGGTTCTGTTCGAACCCGGAACAGACTTATATGGATGTGTGTCTGACATTACGCTTTGAGATGTAAAGCTGGTTTCTATCAAATACATTTTTGTTTGGTGGCGAAGAATTTATTCTCTTGGCTTAACACCCTTCTCTGAGACGTATGAGCTCAGAGGTTATGTAGTTGATGGTTACAAGTAATACATTCCCAATTTGGTAATGTGGCATACGAAGTGCTGCTTATCATTTGTTGATCGAAGCATGGTATCATGGTATGGAGCCTTGATACTTAACTTTGTGGTTGCTGCAAACTTATTTCTTTGTGATTGTTGGTTGAGAGGCGCCTTGGATAAAGGTTGGTAACGACCGGGGGATGGCGTACTCGTGTCAGTAGTTACCTAGTTATAGACGTAACCTGGCCTTGTGTAGGAGAGATTCAGTTAGGTTCTCGGGGACGTCCCTCCAGAGGCGTTCCATTTTGTGTAGGAAGTTCCTTTGCCTGACCATTTGTTGGAAATCCAAAAAAACAATGCACTCCCTGTACGGTTTTAGTTGTATAACCTGCCATGGAATATGGCGGTAACCTGCTATTGAACATGGTAGCTATAGTAGGCATAAGTGCAAAATGTCTATGCTGGCTAAGATTAATATTATACTTTCGAAAGGTTTTGCGCACTATGCACTAATAATAATATCAAAAGGTTTTTGCATATTAAGCATGTTTGACTATCATAAGGAGAAATCTCCTCCAATTCTGCGTTTGCATTATGTATGTGGTGGGAGGCCTTATGGTAGTTTCATTTTCCAAAAAGCATTGCGGATTTCTTTTTAAACTCTTTTGTTGTTTGTTTTAAAGATAAACTGTTTTTGTTTGCTCACACCAGTCCCATGACTGACCTGGAATTTATTGATCCCTTCCTAAACTCTTGGTGCCCAAAATTTTCCACATTGGCAGTCTAGAGTTGGATTTTTCAGATAGTCGAACGGTAGGGGTAGATTCGAGAGCATTCAATCTTTGGATATCGGTAATCGCTTTTGGATCGAGTTGTTTCACTTCAATGTTGATGGTGGTTCTCGCTTTTTGATGTTTGGAGTCTTTCTAGTCTTAGAGCATTGGCAACGGTATTGCAATAAATTGGAGTATCTATCTTATGGACTTCTGAAGATATTATCTTTTAGTGACTTTCTTCCGTTGTTATTTTCGTATCTATGATGTTGATAACAATTGTATCAATGTGTTGTAATCATATTGTATCAAGTGTTGTATATCAATGATATTCATTTCTTCCACTATGTCGTTATACTTAATGTGTTATAAGCTCCATCTGAACTGGAGTTCGACATTTGAATCAACGGCATTCGAATACGAGTGAAGTATGGATGTCGATTTTCGGATGCCGGATTTCAGGTCGCGACATTTTGACTTTCTCCTTTTCTTTTCTTTTTTTTGTTTCCGAACGAAGAAGGCGATGTGATTTTAAAACGGAGGAGGGAAACAATTGAGAGAAAGGTTGCTTGTTAAAGAAGGGCTATTGTGCTTTGAGAAGAAGGAAAAGCTGGTATGAATAGAGCTGATGTGAATATATCTTGACTGGTCAACATCAAATATATAAATTTATTTTAAATTTTCAAATCGTCCCGATTCCACAGCTAAAAATCGCAAACCCCAATCGAGGAGTGCCACTAGGTGTTTATAATGTTATACCCTTATTCGTAACGCAATGGAAATGGTTTCGAGTCCAAATTCGATCGTATGGAGAAGATAGCTTTTTGGACCCAATTAAAATATTGAATTTTAGATATAAATTTTAGCGCTTTCTATCCTGTATGATCAAATGATAACTCCAAACGCTACGAAACTTAAAATCCTATAATAATATACTATTTCGGATTTAGTGGAACTGGTTTCGTCAAATTCCGAGACTGTGCCTCAAAAGATTATTTTTAAATGTCAATGTAAACAAACTATTTTAAAAATTGAACAAACCACTTTTAAATTCAATTTTAAAACTTATATTATTTTCATTATTATTAATATAAATTTTATAAGCCTTTATATTATTTTTATCGAGCTTAAAATTCAAGATACAATAATTTGACCAATATTCAGTTATAAAATTCAATAATTGAATTATTCAATAAATCGATATATTTGAAATTCAAGTAAAATATTAACTTAAAATTAGTCTATAATTCAAATTCAATATTTAAAACCTTTCAAATATTCAAAATCAAATGTCGAAAAATCCGGGTCGTTGCATTCTTTCCCCTTAAAAGAATTTCGTCTCCGAAATTTCTAAGGCAGGAAAATGCTCGAAACTCATTACTTATCCAAAACCCGCTTAGCGCGATACTTCGCTTTTCAAATATTTTACCTTTTCCAAATAATTAGTTATTCATTCTAAATTACCAAATTCCTTTATTTCGATTACGAATCCGAACAAATTTTTTTCCATAAGTTTTCAAAAAATTACTAACACCGTAAATTTCCGAAATTTTTTGGCAGAGTCTCCCTTGTACGGAGAGCCTTTTGCAATATGACAAGAGAAATAAATATATATACATCGACCCACACGGTTGGAAAACAAAATATATAACAATATTTTATATTTTGTCATATTTAATCAGAAAACGTACATTATTTAGCTTTTTTCAAGCATTATTAAGAGAGCATTTACTTTATATGCAATACGGAACGAAAATCTAGCCAAATAGTCCCTTTGTACCTGTACTTACTCAATTTTAAACACATGAGTAACACAACCATGAAATTTTACAACATTCCATTCATTTAAATGGATAAACATATAGATTTCATAAACACTGCATTCTAACACATAATCATAAGCAATTATAATGTTCCAACACCAATTTAATTACTTCCAATCGATCCATATATCATTTTATTCAATTCAAATGATTTACAGCTCATTTTACATGCATTTGATTCATGGTTTTATCAAACAACACATATCCATTGAATTGATCAATTTATTTACATTCCATTCATATCCACTTTTACTATACTCAAATTCATTTAATTTAGCTTGGAAACATCCCATGCTATTTTATTTAATGGCCATTTTACAAATTTATTTGTGTCAAGCTTTTATTCAAATATTTACTTAAGTTAATTTATTTACTTAAAATTATTTCAACTCCATAACTTAGGTTTAATTTTTCGGGTAAACAATTTTCCAATTCAAATTACTGATTTGATTTTTATTCAATCAATTTTCATTCCACTTACCAATTAATTTAGTTGGTCCATTTATCCAATCCACTTCAATTTTAATTCCAAACTCAATTCATTAAAATAAAATCCAAGGCCATATTTAATTCATCCATATCCAAATTGGATTTATTTGCAACTCAAGTCATTTTTATTTCAATTTCATTTTATCCGATCACACTTCCAATTATATTTAATTCACTTACAATTTAAGTCGAATTTTTCTTATAACTCAAGTTTCAATTCCAAAATTCATTTTAGATTTATAATCCAAATTTTATTCGACCAAGTTAAGTTCCGTTTCCGTATTCCATTAACTATTTAATTAGTTCACTTTCATTTTATAATTCAATATCTGATTTTTATTTCCAAAAATCACTTCAACAAATTTACTCGAGTTCAAATTTATTTTATAATTCAAGTTTGGACTTTATTTCATTATTTTAAAATAATGCACCATTTTTATTTTAGGTTTTCTATTTTACTTTCCAATTTTTTTTATAAGTCACACAACTTATTTTTTTTTCCCATTTCCATCAGTTTGTACTTGAATATATCCAACTTTTATTTTTCTCTCGAGTTATACACTTATTTATAGCCCAAGTAAAATTTAATTCAATTCGTTTCAATTTTCATAAGCTATTGAAGTTTGTTTATTCCATTCAAAATCGTCTAGAACTCAATTCAATTTTATTTCAATTCAATCCAAATGCAACCCAATTTTTATTCGACTTATCTTAAGTTAAATTTCAGTTCGTATAATTTAATTCAACTCACTTAAGTTAAAATCGCATTTATTATAATCGTTTCATTTATTAATTTCATTTACTTTGCTTAAGTTAAATTCAAATTTTCTTTTACCAATTTAATCTATTAAACCGTCATGAGTCAAATTCAATCCATTTTATTTATTTTAATTTGCTTTGCTTAAGTTTAATTTTATCCATTTTCACTTTACTCAAGTTAAAATTCATTCCCAAAACACAAATTCCATATTTTTCCTTCCTTATTTAGAATCATTCTCAATTTATAAGTTTAAACTTATTTTCTGATGATTTTTAAATTATTTAAATAAGGATTCCAGAATTCAAACACTCGGTATTCATTTTAAAACACTTTGAAATCAATTATATACATATGTATAACCCTTTGTTTCAACAAACCATTCTATTCGAATTTTTAAAAATTCACTTGGTTCCATCCCAGAATAATTCTCCTTCGGAATTTTCAAAACAAACTTGTTTTTCCTCAAAATAATTCAAAAAAATTCAAAACAACGACCCTGGCAGCAATCCATCACTTAGAAACTCGAAAATGAACACTAATGATGTCGCGATCATCATCGGAATTATTTTCCAGCGATCGAAGCAATTTCAGTGCTATTATCACCTTCAAAAATCCATTTAAAAACATTTTTCTATCCAAAAATATCTCCAAATAATAATACAATTATTTATCTCAAAATAATTTTGAAAACACTTCCACAAATCTTCGGGATTTAATTTTTCAAACTCTGGTTTTTAATCAAGTCTTAGTTTTTAACTCAATTGTATAATCCATGTTTATACAATGTCTACTTGGTTATATAAACTATTTATAATCTGGTTTTGATTATAGTATTACCATCTAGACACTCCAATTATACCATAATAACTTCTAAAAATTATTTCCTTTATACCAAAATATAGTTTACGTAAAATTATTTCATTTACCCACTTCAAACCACACCATGTCAGTTTATCATATTCAAGTGTTTAGAAACTCCTATCGAGCTAGTGTCGTTCCACTATTCGATCAGAATTTATAAGCCATTCAACCAATAAGTCAACACAATAGAAAATAATTTACATTCACTAACAAATATGCGCTCATATCTATTAATACGCTCAAACTCATTCTAGAGTACTACCGACTATATCTCTAATGAGTAATCCCCACTAGAGCCAAGGTTCTCGCTTAACCTTCAGCTCTGATACCAAGTGTAAAGGCCCGCAAATCCGTACCACTTTGAGTCGACAATATTTAACCTGGACGGAAATATGAATCTTTAGGGTAAGAAGAAGAAAGAGATAGAAGAAAAATGGAAACAACAACACAAAATCTCACAATTGCAGTGGAACAAAATATAGTATATAATAACAAATTTTATACAAAAGAATCTGTAAAAATTTATACACTTACAATTATTAGAGTACAACCATATATACGTCAAACTGGACAGTTATATAACTTGTCCTTACACGGCGGAATATAAGTCAAGTACGAAAAATACGTCTGAAACTCCTCCAGCTAGTCTCCTAAGCACCATAGCATTTAACGTGAATCTGTAATACTCGGTCTAACCCGAACATTATAATAAAATAACACCCGAGTCAGTCTGGAAAACCAGCGTGTGTTGAATTATTAGAATTATCAAAATCCTTTGAAAAACAAAGGTATCTCGTAAGACCCCATCACACATAAACATAATGGGTTTTTCCCTTACGATAACCAAAACATTTTATAGAAAATCCAATGATATTATAATAGTGTCTAAATAAAATTACTTATACAAATAGCTGAACTTGTTACATTAATTAAATTCTAGCATACTAGGCTCTACAAACAAAACCGTAAGCTCGTATTGGAGAATGGATTATAATGAATGACTGGGTCACTGGGGTACCGCCCACTACAGTACAACTCTAGAACAATGTACTGAGGACCACATCGGGATCCCCTGCTATAAAAGACCGGCCTACCTCTGACCTGGATAGACCGGATATGTGACGACACAGAATTTTTGAATAATTGAAATTTGAATATGTAATTGATTTTAAATATTTGAAAGTTGGTTTAACATGAATTTCAAATATCACTATTTATTTGGCAATTAAATTATTGAATTTAATTATTGGAAGTCGGGTAAAATATTGAATCTTCAGTTTTATGCTTGTTAAAAATATTTCAAAAGCTTATAAAATTTATATTAATTGTACTGAAGATAATGAAAGCCTTCAAATTGAAATTTGAAGTGTTTAGTTCAGTTTTTAAAATATATCGTTTAAATCGATATTTAAAATAGACTTCCGAGGCACAATCTCGGATTTTGACGAAACCAGTTCCGTTGGATCCATAATATTGCATTATTATCGGATTTCAATTTTCGTAGTATTTGGAGTTGTCGTGTGATCGTACGGTAGATAAACGCGCTGAAATTTTTATCGAAAATTCAATACAATAACTGGTCCCAAAAGCTATCTTCTCCATACGACCGAATTAGGACTCGAAACCTTTTCCATTGCGTTCCTAATAGGGGTGTAACATTATGAAGGCCAAGCGGCATGCCTCGGTAGGTGATCGAGATTTTGAGTTGCGAAAATTGAAATAATTTAAATTTAAATTTAAATAATATTATACATTTATTGTTTTGTTTGACTGGTCAAATGGGCATTCACATCAGATTTTTTTTCTTTTGCTTTCACCACATGTTCACTATAGTTGCCTTATTCAAACACATTGCTTTCTAATCCATCACTTTCCCTCTTTAAGCCAGACATAGGCAAAAAAGAAATCAATTCAAAAAAATAATAATAATAAAGTGAAGACATTTCAAATATAAATCTATGAAAACTGGCAAGGGATAACATTGGCCTTACCTATTTTCTTTCTTCCTAATCAAAATAAATCCATGGCTGTTTCACTTTGAGTGTCAAACCCCTTTTCTTCATTCTCAACATCGATTATAGATTTAAAAAAAATAAGAGCGGTTCGCGATCAAATTGAATCAAGTAGGAAACAAAATCCCATTATAGAATTTGTGGCTTCGCGATTTATATTGGAGTCGAGGATGAGGCTCGCAGCAAGCATCGTAAGGTCACGTCGTTCTAGCAAGCGAGGGGCACGATCGAGCATGCAATGGCGGCTGCTTTGGCTTGGGATCGAATTCGAGATTTGGGTTCGTACGAGATGATGGCAGCGTCGGTCTTCGTTCGAGAAGTAGGCATGAGCAGGGTCGCGATTTTGGGAGGTAGACGAGTGCGTGAGTAAGTATTCATCTATGATTATAATTTGTTAAGCTAATTCTATTTTAATTTCTCGAATAATGAAAATAATAAATATTGTACAGTAAGATATGTAAAGCAATTCTGTTTTTATTTAATATACAGGTTTGAAAAGAATTTTTATTTTATTTAGAATTTAATATATAAATATAATATTTTGGAAAATATGTAGGAATTTTAAAAATGTTGAAGAGTTTATATAAAAGGGTATTTTTGAATCTATATAAATTAATTTTTATAAGTGTATGGATTTCAAAGGATATATATATATAAATTATCTATACATCAATTATCTATATAAAAATATATATACATATTTTTGAAATTAGTGTATTTTAAAAATAAGGAAGTAAGGTGATTAACTTGTTTAAATTAACTTATTCAAATTTTTAGTTACTAAAAATTTATTTAAAGTAAAATTTATTTAAATTAAATTAACAAATGGTAATTTATTTTTTGACTGATTCAAATATTAATAAACCATACAATGTTTGTACAAGGTCAAGAATCATGATGAAAACAAGCCGGTGTGGATCGGATTGCAAATTAAAAATCAAAGGTGAGTTAATCTCACTCATTTGGATTACCCTTTAAATTTAAATAGTTAAATTTAAATTATTGGTTGTTTACTTGAATTGATAATTTATTATCAGCTTGGATGTGATATGTTATATATATATATATCAGAATGATTGATTTCCTGCATTATATAGCGGATGAGATCCTACACGCCCCGTATAATAGAGGATACCCTTATACCGCGATATCCCGCCTTGAAGCGAGATTGGTATTTTAAATTATTGTGCTAACATCCGTGGATGCAGGGAAATAGGTTGGAGGGATCCAACTGGATTCCTCAAGATGTTGAATTTATTTTATATTTAGCAATGTGATTTATGTGATAATATGTGATGGATTACATGGATTATATTGGGAATTGAAATTTATTGAAAGTTATGGCTTGGTTGAATATATATTGATATTTGAGAAAAAAATAAAATATATAAAGTTTGGATTTTTAAAGGGAATATAAAGGGAGATTTCTAAGTAAAATAATTATAGTGAATTTGGGTAAACTAAAGATTGAATTTGGAAAAGTATAAAAGTTTGATTTTTAAATTCTATTAAATAAATTCTGAGTGTGGAAATGAAGATAGAGATTTTAAATAAATGAAAATAAAAGAGTTTTGGAGACTTAAGTGATATTGTCTAAAAAATTAAAGGAATTTATTTTCAAATTTTGAGATTTAAATGTTTGGGAAGAAATAAAAGGGTAGAATTTTGAATGAGGTATGAAGTGGATATGGAATGTGGAACTAATGTGTTTTAAAATAAGATTTTTGAATTTGTTTAAAAATAAGATTTTTGAATCATAAATATAAAAGAAATGTGGAACTAATGTGTTTTAAAATAAATTTGGGTAAGTAAAGGAATTTATTTTAAAATGGAGTTAGTTTTGAAAATCGATTTGAAAACTGATTAAGTGTTTGAAACTAGGATTAAAGGAGAATGAGATTATGGAATTTATAAACAGGATCTATAAATAAAGTGAAATATTTATCAGAGGATAATTTTGAAGTATAATTTTAGGATGGGAAGATATAAGGAATGGGTAATTTGTTTTAAAATAAGTAATGTTTTATTTTGAAAGGTGTGGAAAGGAAATTTACGGGTTTGAGATGTAAATTAATTATGATAAATCGAGCAGGATTTATAAATAATTAGACGGCGACATTTAAAAGGAAAGTGTATTTCCCTGGGAAGCCAAGTATATTTTCAAAGAAAGATTTCCAAGTATAAATTAAAGGTTTTAAAGTGTTTTAAAAAAATGCTATAGAAAGAAATTATTATTTAGTGATTTTAAATTTTTTTAAAGTAAATATTTATTAAGTTAATTATATAAGTAAATTATTTGGAAGGTTTGACTAGTATTATGATTTTAAAGATAATCATTTAATATTTATACCTTATAGAATAACTTTTATTTTAAAATTTGTTTGGCTTAATTTTTACATGAGAGATTTATTATAATAATTTCATAACTGGTATTTTAAATGAAGTGTTTTAAATAGTTTTTATTTTAAGTGTTTTAAGTATATATTTTTGGGAAAAGTGATTTAAATTATTTAAAAATATAAATTATTAAGGCTTGGTGATTTTCAGTGGAAACAAAATAATTGGGTGGAAATTTATTTCGCGAGAGAAAAGTGATTTGAAACTATTTTCAAAGGGTTGAAGGGTGGAAATATATCTTGCAAAGGTATCTTGAAATAAATAAATAATTTAGGAAATTATTAAGGCTTGATGGTTGTTTGTGGATGTTATATGATAGTTAAATAACCAACTATCAATATTGGCCAGGGCGCTGATTGTTTCGAAGAGACCGGGATCGGGATTAATTTCCCGAAAACCACTTCGATCCGGCTTGAACGTTTTTGTGAGGAAGACAAGAGTTTGGAGTCGAAGATGGAGCAGTGAAGTGCAAGGGCTAATCACTACTAATCCTGAGGGTGATTCCAAAATGGATGTAGTGGTAGTGCCTTCGGTTCCGTTCGGACCTGGAACGGACTTGTATGGACGAATGCTATCAGAACATCATCAGGGGGACGATGAGCATTCTAAGTAAATGTGTGCTAAAGAGGTAAAGCATAGCACCGAACCTCATCAACCGAGAATGGATAAAACAGGGGAGGTGCACGCAAGGCGAAGTGGCTAGCAACCAATTATGGTAAGGCCATCCCTGTCTAGATGTCCCTTTTTATTCAGCTGTGTGGGCGGTTGCTGATACCAACCATGGGGTGATCTTATTCGGACTATCCAGTAAGGGGTAGCTCCGGTCTTATGTAGCAGGGGATCAGGGTGGATCCTCGGTACGGTAATCTAGACCACGTACTGTGACGGGCGGTACCCCAGTAGTCCTACCATTGATGGAAATCCAATCTCCAATAAGTGCCTTCAGACTTGTTTGCATACCTATTATGCTGAAATTCAGTGAATGTAACAATTTTGGCTATTTGAATAAGTATTTGTATATAGACACTACTATAATATCAGAGGATTTTATAAAAAAATGTTTTGGTTATCGTAAGGTAAAAACCCGACATGTTTATTTGTGCGCGGTCTTACGAGATACCATTGATTTCAAAAGATTTTGGAAGTTTTAATAATCCAATTGAGTGTGTTTTCTCACGTTGGTTTTCCAGACTGACTCGGGTGTTATTTCACTATAATGCTCGGGTTAGACCTAGTATTATAGATACAGGAAAAGATGTTGTGGAGCTCAGGAGACGAGCTGGATGGCGAGACGTATCACACATACTTGATATATTTTTCGCTCTGCAGTATAAGCTGCATATTCAGTTTTGTGGGGACATGTTAATATAACTGTCTAGTATTTTGCTATTGATTGTGTTGTACTATGGTGATGTAATGTATAAAACAGATATGGTTCTTTTTGTATAAAGATCAGTCATTTAACTATTATATATTGTTCCGCTATGATTGAGAGATTCTGATATTGTTTTTTATTTTTTTCTTCTACCTCCTTCTTCTTTAACCCTAATGGCTCGTAATTCCGTTCACTTTGAGTTGATATGATGGAGAATAGTGTCGATTCTAGGGGTACGAGTTTGCAGGCTATTACAGTGGTATCAGAGCTGAAAGTTAAGCGAGAACCTTGGCTCTGGTGAGGATTACTCATTAAAAATAGAGTCCGTAGTACTCTAGAATGAGTTTGAGTGTACTAATAGATATGAGCGCGTATTTGTTAGTGAATATAAAAAAATTTTATATTGTGATGGCTTATCGTTTGAGTGTTTATGGATTCTGTTCAATATGTGGGGCGCTATGTCATCGATAGGGGTTTCTAAACTCTTAAACAAGATAAACCAACATAGTATAGTTTTAAAATAGGGTAAATGAAATAATTTTTGTATATAAAAGAAATAATTTTTCGTAAATTATTATAGTATATGGCTGCCTGGTTGTTAGGAAATGATAATATTAAATTATTATCATGGTTAAGTGAAAATTGAACAAGAATTGCAATTATAACCAAGGTTAAGAAATTAACTTATATAACAAAATGGAGTTTGTAAATGTGAATTATAAATATAATTATAAATTGAAATGTGATAAATTTCTAGAGTAACATTTGAATATGAGTTGAAAGGATTTGGAATTTGAAAAGAAAAAAAATTCCCTTGAGTTTGAAAATAATTTTCAAAGGTTTTGGAGAAATAATAGTGATATTATTTGGGAAATATTTTTGAATTGGATTTGAAATCTGGTGAGATTTGGAATTAGAAATATTTGGAAATGTTTTTAAAAGGGTAAAAGCATTGAACTCTTTTCGATCGCTGGAAAATAATTCCGATGATGATCGCGACGTCATTGGTGTTCATTTTCGAGTTTCCAATGGAGGAATTGCTGCCTAAATGTTTAAATAGGAGTTGTTTGCAAAACTGGGTTGGTTTTAAAATTCAAAGGATAATTTGATATGAAAATGAAATATGTATATATATAACTGATTTCAAAAAAAATGATTTTTGGAATGTTGAGTAATTGTTTAAAAGACTCTGGAATCTTATTTAAATTGTCTATGGAATATAAATGGGGTTCATAACTTATAAAAATTAAAGTTTGTTAGAACAAAATTTAACTTGAAGGAAAGTTAAAAACAAAAGTAAGTGTGATAATAAAATAAAGTGTAAAGTGAACCAATTAAATGAAGTAAGTTGGAAGAGATTAGTAAATGTAATACAAATACGTTGGAGAACCTATAGAAGTTTAAACTTTTGAATTGGATCAGAATGTAATCGAATCTAGTTAAATAAAAGTGAATTTGGGGAAACAAATCTAAGTAAGCTAAGTGAAATGGTCATTAAAATAAATTTGCTAAGTTGGAAATAAATTTGTGTATGAACAAATGAATTTACATTTGTAAGTAAATGAAATTGAAACTGAATGTTGAAATTCATTTTTAATTGTGAGAGATGGAAAATTTGTCAAGTTGGACTAAATCAAACAAAGGATTGGAAGTAAAATTAGTAAGTGGAACTAATTAAAGAAATGATTAATTAAATATGGTTCGAGATGAGATAAATAAAATTCAATATTAAATTTGATTTAGAAATAGATTAAGGAGTGAAGGTAAGTTGAATTCAAATGGAATTGAAAATGTAAATTGAATAAATGGATATAATTTCAGTGGTGGAGTGAAAATAAATACTAAAGTGTATAAAATATTTATAATAAACTTAAAAGAAAGAAAATGGTGAAGTTCTTAAATAAAGTTGGAATTGAGGAATATACTAAGTAAATTTGTGAAAGAAGGTCTAATAAGAATGTGTGAAAGGATAATTATGAATAAGAGAATGGAAATCAAAATAAATGTGAATAAAAAGAAAATTGATATAGTTAATAATCAATTAAGATAAATATGTGGGATGTACGTATATTATTTTATTCGCATAATGGTTTGATCTAGATTCGAGCATAGAATTTCGAGGTAGTTATACTGATATAAGTTGGGATTTTTCACTCGATTTTCGACGGCGAACCTTGGGTATGGATTTTTGATCTATTCTAGAAATTCATTATCATAGTTTGTGGCTATGGAAGGAGAATGACGGTTTCTGATCAAGAAACTAGATCTAAGACCACGCTAGGAAATCAGGTGGGTGATACTAGTTCGGAAGTGAAATTGTGTGATCGAGTGAGCGATCGGATTTGGTATTGCGTACGGATGATATACGGACATCGTACGGGCTTGAATGAAATGAATATTGAAAATTTTGTAAAGAGATGAGTAAAATAAATTTGACTGTACTAGTAAACACTATTGGTAGATAAGTACAGGTATCTAAAGGCAAAGGATAAATGGATGTTTTTGATTTCTGAAGAAAAATTTGAATTGGCCAACATAGAGGTATGTGTTTAAATTTCTGTATGAAATTTGATGATTCTGATCTAGCCACTTGGCTTTTTGTTTTCTTTTGAAATCTAGGGGTCCATAGAGGCATTTTGTAGTTATACCGATCTAGCCGCGCAAAGGAGACACTGGCGAAAATTTTCGAAAATTAGGGAGATAGAAAATTTTGATAATTTAAAATTTGGTTTTAAATTTAAATTGTTGAGTAAATAATGTTGTTTGGGAACTGTGGAAGATTTTGGAAAGCTAGTAAGGGTGATAAGATGACTTTAATAAAAAATTGTTTTGGGAAATCGTTGAAAAAACTGTTTGGTTTTGGGAGGTTGTTAAAAACTATTTGGATTGGGAAATAGCTAATGGGTTGGAGCATTCTCCCTAACAAGTAATTTCGGGGGTGAAATTCTTTTAAAGGGGGAGGTATGTGATGACCCAAATCTTTTGGATATTTGAAATTTGAATATTTAATTAATTTTAAATATTTGAAAGTTAGTTTAACCTGAATTTCAAATATCACTATTTATTTGGCAATTAAATTATTGAATTTAACTATTGAAAGTCGGGTAAGATATTGAATCTTCATTTTTATGCTTGTTAAAAATATTTCAAAAGCTTATAAAATTTATACTAATAGTACTGAAGATAATGAAAGCCTTAAAATTGAAATTTGAAGTGTTTTGTTCGGTTTTTAAAATATATCATTTAAATCGATATTTAAAATAGCCTTCCGAGGCACGGTCTCGGATTTTGATGAAACCAGTTTTCTTTGATCCGTAATATTGCATTATTATCGGATTTCAATTTTCGTAGTATTTGGAGTTGTCGTGTGATCGTACGGTAGATAAACGCGCTGAAATTTTTATCGAAAATTCAATACAATAACTGGTCCAAAAAGCTATCTTCTCCATACGACCAAATTAGGACTCGAAACCTTTTCCATTGCGTTCGTAATAGGGGTATAACAGTATGAACGTCTAGCGGCACGCTTCGATAGGAGATCGAGATTTTGAGTTGCGAAAATCGAAACGATTTAAATTTAAATAATATTATATATATATATATATATAGTTTTGTTTGACTGGTCAAATGGGCATTCACATCGGATTTTTTCTCTTTTGCTTTCACGACGTGGTCACTATAGCTGGCTTATTCAAACATGTTGCTTTCTAATCCATCACTTTCCCTCTTTAAACCAGACATAGGCAAAAAAGAAATCAATTCAAAAAAAAAGTGAAGACATTTCAAATATACATCTATGAACGCTGGCAAGGGAGAACATCGGCCTTACCTATTTTCTATCTTCCTAAAAAAATCCATGGCTGTTTCATTTTGAGTGTCGAACCCCTTTTCTTCATTCTCAAAATCGATTTCCAGATTTTAAAAAAATAAGATCGGTTCGCGATCAAATTGAATCGAGTACGAAACAAAATCCCATTCTAGAAATTTTTGGCTTCGTGATTTATATAGGAGTCGAGGATGAGGCTCGCGGTAAGCATCGTGAGATCGCGTCGTTCTAGTAAGCGAGTGGCACGATCAAGCATGCAATGAGGGCTGCTTTGGCTTGGGATCGAGTTCAAGATTTGGGTTCTTACGAGATGATGGTAGCGTCGGTCTTCGTTCGAGGAGTAGGCGTGAGCAAGGTCGCGATTTTGGGAGGTAGACGAGTGCATGAGTAAGTGTTCATCTTTGATTATAATTTGTTAAGCTAATTCTATTTTAATTTTTCGAATAATGAAAATTATAAATATTGTACAGTAAGATATGTAAAGCAATTCTGTTTTTATTTAATATACAGGTTTGAAAGAAATTTTTATTTTATTTAGAATTTAATATATAAATATAAGATTTTGGAAATTATACAGGAATTTTAAAAATGTCGAAGAGTTTATATAAAATGGGATTTTTGAATCTACATAAATTAATTTTTACAAGTGTATAGGTTTCAAAGGATATATATATGTATGTATGTATGTATGTATATAAATTATCTATATAAAAATATATATCATATTTTCAAAACTAGTTTATTTTAAAAATAAGGGATTAAGGTGATTAACTTGTTTAAATTAACTTATTTAAATTTTTAGTTACTAAAAATTTATTTAAAAAAATTTGTTTAAATTAAATTAATTAATGGTAATTTATTTTTCAATTGATTCAAATATTAGTAAACCGTACAATGTTTGCACAAGGTCAAGAATCATGAAGAAAACAAGCCGGTGTGGATCAGATTGCAAATTAAAAATCAAAGGTGAGTTAATCTCACTCATTTGGATTACCCTTTAAATTTAAATAGTTAGATTTAAATTATTGGTTGTTTGCTTGAATTGATAATTTATTGTCAGTTTGGATGTTATGTTATATATAAGGTATATATATTGGAGTGATTGGTTTCCCGCATTATATAGCGGATGAGACCCTATGCGGCCCACATAATAGCGGATGGCCTTTATACCGCGATATCCAGTCTTGAAGTGAGATTGGTATTTTAAATTCTTGTGCTAACGTCTGTGAATGCAGTGAAATAGGTTGGAGGGATCCAACTGGATTCCTCAAGATGTTGAATTTATTTTATATTTAGGAATGTGATTTATGTGATAATCTGTGATGGATTACATTGATTACATTGGGAATTGAAATTTATTGAATGTTATGGCTTGGTTGAATATATATTGGTATTTGGGAAAATAATGAAATATATAAAGTTTGATTTTTAAAGGGAATAAAAAGGGAGATTTGTAAGCAAAATAATTATAGTGAATTTGGGTAAACTAAAGATTGAATTTGGAAAAGTATAAAAGTTTGATTTTTAAATTCTATTAAATAAATTTTGAGTATGGAAATGAAGATAGAGATTTTAAATAAATGAAAATAAAAGAGTTTTGGAGACTTAAGTGATATTGTCTAAAAATTTAAAGGATTTTATTTTTCAAAATTTAAGATTTAAACGTTTGGGAAGAAATAAAAGGGTAGAATTTTGAATGAGGTATGAAGTGGATATTTCAGTTTAAAAATAAAATTTTAAATCACAAATATAGAAGTAAATATGGAATTAATGGGTTTTAAAATAAATTTGGGTAAGTAAAGGAATTTATTTTAAAATGGAGTTAGTTTTGAAAATCGATTTGAAAACTGATTAAGTGTTTGAAACTGGGATTAAAGGAGAATGAGATTATGGAATTTTTAAACAGGGTTTATAAATAAAGTGAAATATTTAACAGCGGATAATTTTGAAGCATAAATTCAGGATGGGAATTTATAAAGAATGGGTAATTTGTTTTAAAATAAGTAGTGTTTTATTTTGAAAGGTGTGGAAAGGAAATTTATGGCTTTGAGACGTAAATTAATTATGATAAACCGAGCAGGATTTATAAATAATTAGATGACGATATTTAAAAGGAAAGTGTATTTCCTGGGAAGCCAAGTATATTTTCAAAGAAAGATTTCCAAGTATAAGTTAGAGGTTTCAAAGTGTTTTAAAAAATGTTTTAGAAAGAAATTATTATTTAGTGGTTTTAAAATTTTTAAAAGGTAAATATTTATTAAGTTAATTATATAAGTAAATTATTTAGAAGGTTTGACTAGTATTATGATTTTAAAGACAATTTTTTGATATTTATACCTTATAGAATAACTTTTATTTTAAAATTTGTTTGGCTTAAGTTTTACATGAGAAATTTATTATAAAAATTTCATAACTAGTATTTTAAATAAAGTGTTTTGAATAGTTTTTATTTTAAGTGTTTTAAGTATATATTTTTGGATAAAGTGATTTAAATTATTTAAAATATAAAGTATTAAGGCTTGGAGATTTTCAGTGGAAACAAAACAATTGGGTGGAAATTTATTCCGCGAGAGAAAAGTGATTTGAAACTATTTTCAAAGGGTTGAAGGGTGGAAATATAACTTGCAAAGGTATCTTGATAAAATTGTTATTTTAAACAATAATAATAATTGTGTTGTATACATATAGATTTTAATAGGATTATTATATACAAATGGAATTTGGATTTGTTAAAATAGTATGTATCCATCAATTGGATTTTTAAATTGAATTTGAAATTTAATTTGAATTTGGAAATTTAAATTGAAATTCAAAAGTTAGTTATTTATATCTTAAATCATACTTTGGTTTTAAAATGTATTTTTATGATTTTATTTAGAGCATAAAATTTGTTTTATATTATTTTCTTTTTAAAGAGATTTATTTATATAAATTAAATGTGTATTTATAAATTAGAAAAATTAAAAAGCTTTATTAAATATTTAAAAATCTAATTATGCATGAAGATACATGTGTTAACTTGAAATCACTCCTAAATACATGTCTTAAGAAATTAAATGGGTTTAGGGACAAGTGTCACTTTATTTCCTTTTTCTTTTATTTTTAATAAAACCTAAATTAAATTTATATAAATATATCTCTCCTTATCTCTCCTTTCTTTTCTTTGTTCAGTAAAGAATAACAAACTAGAAGAAAGAAAAACAAACCTGTAAACATTTTTATCTTCACCCTGTAAAATAAATTCAAATCTTCAACCTAGAAAATCAAAGCCAGAATCAAAAATTAAACTAGTAAACAAAATCAAAGAATTCAACAGCAAGAAAAATCTAGTAATCAAACAAGTCTCAGCTCATAACAGCCTACAACCTGAAGCCAAGATCAACTCAACGACATCAGATTCATGCTAGGATTCAAACATTGTGACAAGATCATAGTATTTCAAGGTTTCTCAAGGCCTTGGTTTTTTACAGGTGAGTAACAACTTTTCTAAATAAAAAAAAACTTACGCATCCTAAAGTCTGGCTGCATGTTCATCCTCTGGAAATAGTATGTTTTGTGTGGTTATATAAGTGAATTGTTTGGATGTATATATGTGTGCATTACTGTTGTATTATGTATCCCTGTTCTCAGTATTCAAGCTTAAGTTTATGATCAAAATTCATATACTCTTGATCCATTTGCTGTTAGGACTTATTTTATAAACAAAAGTTGTTTGCTTCATCCTAGATTAAAGATTAAAATTTGATTTAAGTTAAAATTTATTTGAAATTGCTCTGGAAACTCAGTAGAACAGTGCAAGCTTGATTTATGTTAAAATTCAGACATATTAATTCACTGATTTAAGCATATAATCTGAAAATGTATCCAAAATCATGATTTTTAAAACTGGAATCATAATTTTTAGAAGAAGGTTAAGGGAGCAGATCGGGTTAGATCAATTTAGGAGTTTGGGTTGCCTATGGTGATCTGGTTGCTCGGTAAGGTTGGAATTGTTACTGGTGGTAGTGGAGCTATTGGAGAGGTCAGCAAAAATGTCAGGACGGCGATCTAAGCGTTGTGGTGGTAGCGGTGACCAATTATTGTTCTTAACCCTAGTTTTGATGGTGGTCAGTAAATGATCCACCACGTTTTCTCTGGTGGATCAAGTGCTACAAATTTTTGGGAAATGGAGGTGGGTGTGTTGACGAATGTGTAGCCGGAATTGCAGATAATCCGGTGGACGTTATGATGAGCACGAGAAGATCTCAAGGTAGGTCTTAGGTTCCAGTTTTGAGAAGTGATGCTCGATTTTGATTTTTGAGTTGATGATGGAGTTCTGATGGTCATAGTCTGGTCTGGGATGATGGGCGACTTGCGTAAAGCTTCGGCGATGATCAGAGTTGGATGGAATCATTGTGCATGTGCACAGTGCTCTTCCTTGGTTTTTCTGATGAGTCTGGTTTGAGCAGAGAGGATTGTACTCGAGTTTTCTAGAGTGATTCGTGTGTTTTACTCAAAGTTTTTGCAAGATCGACTCAGGTTTTTGAGTTTTTGAACCCGAGACAGTTAGTTGGTTACAGGTTTTAAAACCTGTCTCTTTTCTAAATTTTAAAATGAATTTTCAAAATTGAAAGCAAGATTTTAAACAAAGTTTAAAAATCAAAATTTTGAGGTATGGATTCAAATTAACTTTTGAACCCTAGTTTTTAAAATAAATAAATCTTTAAAATTTAAATTGTTTAAACAAGTTTAATGTTTAAAGTATGTTTTAAAATGAAATGGTTTTAAAATAAAATGTTTAAAACTTATTTATATAAAATTCTTTATAAAAGTTCCTTTAACATTTGATTTAAGAGTTTTATAAAATTGATTTAAATTTGGTTAAAGTTTAAACTTGTTAATCATTTTAAATTTTAAAATTTGACATTTAAAGTAAATTTTAAAAATGAAATGTTTTAAATGCATTTGTTAATGATAACTAGAGTCGTTAATAAAAGAATGATTTATCCAAAAGATAAATTAGATTTCAATGATTAATGATTAATGTAGTTAATTAATTAATGATTTTGTATTAATTAATTATTAATTATGGATTGTTAGTTAATTAATTAATTAAGTAATTAAGGGTTAAGTTAATTAATTAAAGACTAATTAATTTATAATTAAGGGTCATTAATTAAGATAAGAATAGAATAATAATTAATGATTAAAATTTTTATTAGTCAAGTAATTAAAGATTAATCAGGTTATAGTTAAGCACTTAAATAATTAAGTAATTAGAGAATTAATTAATTGGTTAATAAGAATTAATTAATTTGGATTAAGAGATGATTAATTAAAGTTTAATTACTTAGAGAGTAATTAAAGGATTGTTAATAGTTAATGAAGGATCATTAACTAAGGATTATCAAATGATTAATTAAGATGATTAATTAGATTAATTAATTAAAGATAATCAATTTATGGAATTGTTTAAGTATAATTACTTAATGAAAGTAATTAAGGGATTAGTTACTGAATGTAGTTAATTAAAGTAATGTGATTAGTCAAGTTAATTAATTGGTTTAATTAATTTAAGATAATCACATGATGGTTTGTTAAAGTATGATTACTGAATGTAAATGGAAAAGAGTAATTACTTAGTAAAGTAACTAATGGATAATTACTGGATGTTAATTGAATTGGAATGGTAATTTTAATGGAAATGATTTGGGTTTAATTACCTTGTGTAATTAATAAGAAGGGTAATTACTTAGTGGAAGTAATTAACAATTAATTACTTAGTGTAATTAATTTAAGAATTGATTAATAAAGTTATTTGAAGATAATTAAGTAATGTAATTAATTAAGGGTAATTAATTATTAATGTGATTAATCAAGGCTGATTAATAAATAATTATTTTAAGATTAATTATTAAATATGATTAATAATTAATTGAAGAAGTAATTAACGATCATTAATTAATGTAATTAATGAGAGCAATTGAAGGTTAATTACTGTAAATGGTAGGAATATTAATTTGTGAAATTAATTGAAGTATAATTACTCTATGTAATTGAAGATAATTAATCAAGGTGATCAATTAAGATGGATTTTTGAAGAATGATTGATTAATTAAAAGGTTGTAATTAATTAATGGTTGATTAAGAAAAGTTAGGTGATTAATTCTTAAGTAATTGATTTAATTTAAGTTAATTAAATTAATTATAATAGAGATTAACAATGGTTGCTTATGGATGATTGTTTGAGTACAATATATGAATTAGTTGATATCTACTGGATGATATGCTGTGATATTCTGTGATATGAAATGTTTTGTGATATGATATGTTTGGGTGGACATTTATAATGTGGTTATTTAATGATGATGAATTTCTGTGTAAAAAGTGACATCTTGTATTTAAAGTTGAATTGTGTTTCACTTGAATAACTTGGTTTAAGATGGTATTGAATTCGAAGAGACCGGAGTCGGGTATTAGTAAATACCCGAAACCACTTCGATTCTTTATAAATTGATATGTGGAATCAATAGGTTGAAATGGAATGATTTATGTGAATTGGACTATTTAATCTAAGTTTTGTACTTCGAAATTGACGTGTGAAATAAGTGATGTTTATAACAACTTATGAAGTTGTAAATTTGTGACGACCCAGCTTCCTACGCCCAGGAAACTGTATCGTTATTAAGAAAGAAAGAGGTGAGTAAAGAGAAAAGAAAGAGAAGAAGAAGAAACACATCAGAATCTCAACAGCGGAACGAATAAAATATAATAATTCATATAAGTATTTACATAATATACAACATAAATCAGAGTTATACAGATAATACATCACATACTAGACAGTTATAAACACCTGTCTAGTTAATACAACTCCATACAACACAAGCAAATAACTCAGAGATACCAACACAGCGGAACTATAAGTATATCTACAACGCTGAAGCCTCCTGCTCCATTGCTCCTCCAGAATGCGCCAAAGCCAACCTGAATCCCTTGGCTACCCGTAAAAATTTGGGTACCCGAGAGTTTATGAAAAACAAAAATAAACTCCGGGTCAGACATGGGTCTGGTATGAGTAACAGGTTAAAGTCGCTTAACTTTGAAAATCTTTTGAAAACAAAAGGTATCACGTAAGACTCCCCACACATAAACATGGAAAAGTTTTTACCTTACGCTAACCAAAACATTTGATAGGAAATTCTGTGATATTATAATAGTGTCTAGGGTTTTCAAGTAAAATACAGAAATAGCTGAAATGCTTACATCTCACATTCCAACATAGTTGGGCACAACTAATTCGTACGGCACTTATTGGATTTTGGATTCCATACAATGGCAGGGCTACTGGGGTACCGCCCGTCACAGTACGGGGCCTAGATCACCGTACCGAGGATTACTCCCTTCATCCCCTGCAACACAAGGCCGGAACCATTCCTTACTGAACAGTCCCGAACAAGATAACCCCGCAGATAGCCGTCGCTACTGCCCACTAAGCCGAAAATAAAGGGACATCTAGACAGGGGAATATCCTTGTCCTGCTTGGGCATGACCCACCTAGCCTTGCTGCATCTCCCCTGTTTTAGCCATTCCCGGTTGATGAGGCTTGAGGCTACGATTACCTTTATAGAATATAATTCTTAGAATGCTCATCGCCCACCTGACGATGTGTTGAAAGCATTCAATCCATACAAGTTCGTTCCGGGTTCGAACGAAACCGAAGGCATCATCTCGTTACACTCATTTTGGAATCACCCTTAGAGTTAACGACGATAACCCTTGCATTCTGGAACTTCATCTTCACTTCAGATTCACGACCTATCGTTAATTTGGAAACGATGTGGTTTTCGGATGTTCCTAATGCGGAAAACCCGATCCCGGTCTCATCGAAATCCAAAACGTGTCTTTTAAGGCCAAGTTGTCTATTTAGTCTTATCAGTTTAATTCAATATCATCAATACACACACATATGGATAATTCATAATATTACAATAGATAATCACATCATCATAAACAGATAGCTCGTATTATCATCAAAACAGATAATTAAATATCATCATACTTTAAATCAAGCATCCATATCACATAGATAGTATTCAAGTCAGAACTGAATGCACAACCATCAAATAAAATATCACTATCATTCATCCATAAGCAATGATTTATAATCATATCATTTTGTAATTAATTTAAAATGAATTAAATTAACTACTTCAATCTCAAATTAAAGTAAATTAAATTAATTGCTTTATCTATAAATCTTGCTTATACAACTTATTAAATTAATTTTAAACAAATTAATTAATCAATCTCTAGATATTTATCTTGATTAACTTCTTCGATTAATCACCTTCTAATTACAATAAGTAATTAGTCTTTAATTAATTATCCTAAATCATTTATAGTAATTTACACTTAATTACCTTATTTATAATTAAATACAATTAATTACATTATCTTTAATTAATCACTACATTATTTATTTTTATTTTTTAATTAAACTATTCTAAATTTCATCATTAATTACATTAATTAATGATCTCTAATTCATATTAAATTACTTTATTAATCACATTAAGTGATAAATCTTGTATTAAACACAATTATTAATCACCTTTGATTAATATCAACCAGTAATTAACTACCCTTAATTACTTATTCCCAAATTAATTATCCCATAATTAATTATCTCCATTTAATTAATCCCTTGATTAATTACAAAAGTAATTATCCCAATTACTTTATTAACACATTATTTTCACTAATTATATTCAGTAATTACATTAATTACTTCCTCAAGTAATTATGCTCCATTGAATACACTAAGTGATTATACAAATCAAATCATCAAATGATTTCTTAAATTAATTAAATTAAATTAATTAACTTAAATAAATCATTTTATCAAATTAATTACAATAAATAATTAATTTCTTAATTACTTTTTAACAAGTAATTACATTAACAATTTATAATAGATTATTTAATGAATCTAATTAATTATCCAAAATTAACCACATATTAATTAATTATTCTTAATTAATTATCTTCATTAATTAATAACTTTTCTTAATCTACTTCTTACTTGACCTCTAATTATAAATTAATCCAAATTATTAATTTATAACTTAAATTCAAAAGTCATTTCTTTATTAACCTATCATTTAATTAATTTAAATATCTTAATTATCCCTAAAATAATTCATTTCTTTACTTATTACTTAATTAATATCTAAGTATATTATAACATTACATTTCAAATTCAAATTCAAAATTTCATTTTGAATTTTAAAATTCAAAATGATTCTTATTCAAACATTTATCAAATCTTAATTCAATTTAAAATCCTATATATAACAATAACTTCTCATATATGGACTTATATAGGAAAGACCCTTAACTTCAACTGCTTAAATCTTAATTTAAATTTAAACTTCAAAAAGACATTTATATATTAAACTTGCAATTTCCAAGTTAAAACAATTTATTTAACTCCCATTCAAACGAACTTTGTAAAAACCAATTCAAACATTTATTTGAAACAAACTCTTTTGAAACCAACTATTTGAATTTAACTTTTCTTTATACATTTAGATTTTTAAATCTGATTTTTTTTTTTTCAGTTTTAGTTCATTAGTTTAATTTTGAGTTTGACACTTTTGGTTAGTTTAACTTTGAATTTAAAACTTGGGTTTAACTTGCTTTTGAGAAATTTGATTTTTAATTCTTGATTTAAAAATCCAAATTCGTTTCTAAAACTTAGATTCAAAAGTTTACTTGAATCTATATTTTGAACTTTTAACTTCAAACACAGTTTAAACTTTAATTCAGATTTTAAATTACATTTAAAACCTGAAACTGTCAGGTTGAAACCCATATTTGATTGTTTTAAACTTTATTTTTATTTAAATTTGAATTCAAAAGTAAATTTGATTTCAAACTTCAGCTAGATTTACACTTTGTTTAATTCCATTACTTATTTATAAATAGGTTCCAATTGAATTTGTTTTTGAAACAATGCTACTATCAGGTTTAAACCTGAAACTTTCAAAATGAATTCAAAAATACAAAATTTTAATTTAGACTTAAATCTGAATTTGACTTTCAGTTAAATCTAATATTTATACTAATTCAAATTTTGGATTATGGTTAGCCTGCAAAATTTTAATTTGCTTTTAAATCTTGTTTTAAATTAAAAGGCTACAGGCTGTTATAGTTACCTGCAACAATATGTATCTAACCCGAGACAAAAAAATTATTACTTCGGGTTATTTATCCCCTGGCTTCGAGTCACGTACGCGTGTGACTCGAGTACTTCCCCAGCCCAAAAAGAAACTGCACCACCACAATTGCCAACCCATCACTGGGCACGGTGCACGTGCACCGTGGCTCCAGTCAACTCCGGCCACCCAAATATGCTCCACCACGCCACTGACTACCACCAGTCTCCACCACGACCCCCAAGTCCATCACCACAACTTCAAAATCAAAAAGAGCAAGACACAAAACCTGGAAATAACACAACACTGCACACCCAAACCTGTCATCACTTCCCTCTGCCAACCCCGACCACCAGATGGTCCATAACTCCGGCCATGTACTCGCCTTCGACCCATCTACCACTCCACAAAGTTTCGTGCAGCTCGATGCACCGTAGATGCCACAGTGATCAAAAATTCGATCACTTCACAAACTAGGGTTATAAACATCAACCCACTGCCACCCACGCCACCGTGCTCAGACCCACCACCGAGCAATTTTCCCCACACCCTGGTAAGCTCCTCCACCTTCTCACCAAACCCGACCTCCTCCAGTCACCGAGATCACCAAGAATCACTCAAAAACAAATTTTTGAACAAAAGTAAACTGCACCTAAAATACTTGACTAGAAAACATGATATTCATTTTAAAAATCATATTATGGTATGTGTATCTGATTTATAACTTTGAATTCATGAATTAAATTCATTGAGTTTTAACTAAATTTTAGTTTCCTACTGCAGTTTGATATTTACCTGTAACCAATACTACTGTTTACACTTAAACAGATTTTAAAGCTCAAATATCTATTAATGCCAGTACTTT
Source organism: Allium cepa (assembly GCA_030765085.1). Classification (NCBI taxonomy): domain Eukaryota; kingdom Viridiplantae; phylum Streptophyta; class Magnoliopsida; order Asparagales; family Amaryllidaceae; genus Allium; species Allium cepa. Next base: position 293,789,996 of record CM060939.1, read on the forward strand.
ATGCCAACTTATATCTTGTTAAGGCTTTAATTAAGAACAAAGATGAAATTTTGTTGAGGATTCTTAAACCTGAAACTAAACAGAGAGAACCCAGAGATACATAATACAGTACTCATATTTATCACACAGCAATGCAACTAAGTTTCAGAGAAAAATTTGCAACAGACAAAATATACTTAAATCATTAAATTTTTGATGTTGCTATCCTTTAGAACAGAGGTGGTTATAGGATGTCAAACACATATATATGCAGTAACATGTAAACACAGAAAATCATCAATATATATGCTCATATCAGATCAATATTTAACAACATATATATATGCTTAAGTATTTAAAATAAAAGGTATTACTCACCTAGATTAAAAAGAAGGGACAGAGCACCATTTGCATTAAAACAGCCTAATCTTTAACACTGGGAACAATTTTGCTTTAAATCTTCCAACCCCATTGTTTGTTTTGTTGAATAGTGTTTCCAGTTTTTATATTTGAGTTTGTCTAAATGGAAGTGTCTGTTGTTACTTCTTTGTTTCAGGTTTTATATTTTTTTTTTTTTTTATGAACGAACTAAAACAAGATGTATATAAGAAGTTTCAGGGGGGGAAAGGTGATAACTGGATCAGGTGTATGTAAGTACACTGTATACATTTTGTTTTATCAGGCATAATTTTTCCAAAATGGAGGCTGAAAAGAATTTTAAACATTTTCGAATTGACTCTTGTTTGCTGAGAAACTGAAACATTAAATGGTAATGTACCCAATGTTTCTTAATTAGCTAACTTAATCATTTCATATGTAGATATTTTAGTTAGCTTACCATTTCTTTTCTCTAACCTGCATAATGTATTTTTGTTTTACACTCTTACTTACAGACAGCAAAAATCATTTTGTCTGGTGATTTTTTTTTCCATACTTATCTGAAATCTTAGTCAATAAGCTATTTGCATTTGTTTAGTTTATTTCTTACTTTGTTAATTTGCTTTGTTTTGCATTTCTTTACAGGTTGTATACATATTTGCTTACCTGAATATTAAACCTTACATCATATAAAACTTACTTGTCTAGCTTGCTTTTATACCTATGTATATGTACATTTTCTTTTCTTTACATTTGTTCTTACCTTTATATTTATTTTACTTTTAGGTTACTTTATTTTAAAACTTAAATAATTAAATTCTTATGTTGAGATTTACAAAGTATTATTTTATTTAACATTTTTGAAAGACTTAATTTTAAATTTACAAATCGTAGCTTCTTTCAAAAATATACACATATTAAAATATCAACTTTTATTTATATTATAAAACCCATTTTCAAAGATATTACAATATTGATATAGTTTAAATATAAATTATAATTGAATAATTTATAAAAGAACTATTCTCTATAATATAAGTCACTTATTTATCAAGCTATGAAACAAAACAAAGCTTTTTATTTAAATTTAAACTCTAGGCTAAAATACTTTTAAACAATTTAAATTTATCTTGAGTATTTTAAGATCATATTATTATTTATTCAATATTAAATAAAATCAAATTCCTAATTTACCAAAAAGATTAGAATTAGAAATCATGTCTTTATTTTATTAAACTTAAAACAAAGGTTATTTATTTACAATATATACAGATATATATATATATTATAAATAGAAAATAATTTAATTGGCTTTTAAAAGATAATTTATCAGTTAATTATTCATTTAAAAGAAAATTATTAAATCAATTCAAATTATTATTAACAAATATTATTAAATCAATTTAATTTTATCACAGATTATTAAATTGATATTGCCTCAAATTTCCGGGATATCACATTCTTCCCCCCTTAAAAGAATTTCGTCCCCGAAATTTAAAACAAAGGTAATTTAATAATTTAATTTAAGATTTAACTTTAAAAACACAAGCATATTTCAATCATGAGATAACAACCATAACAACCAATTCATCCAATCAAACAAATCTAACTATCTAGACAGAATTCTAGATAGAATTGTCTCGAGTTTCCCCAAGTATACATACCGGGTTACTCGCTCTATAGAATCCAAACAAATAATACTACTAAGCTACAGAACTTTCACACATCTAAATCCATAAAACAAGACAGGATATCAGACTACGGACAAGCCTGAAATCAACAACTAAAACTCCCTGAACTGCTGGTTCTAAAATCAAGATAGATCTGACACGTACTCCCTCAGAAATACGTGAAACACAACGAATTCCAGTTATCCAAACTGACAATCCAATCTTGAAAACTAAACACTTATCCAAAAATCAAATTCCTGACTTCGGAATCCAAATTCGTCCGTCTCTTATCCAGAAGAAATTAAATAGGTACACTCCAATTTGGCCTCATATCCTAAAAAAAATTCCTATAGAACTCTCCCATCCAAACACTGTAACATCCAATTGTTTCCAAACTAAACAGCTGCCACCATGCTTCCTCTGCGCAACTCTGACTGAATAGATGAAAATGCTGAAGATGAACTCAAGCATAATCTGGTCAACACACCTCAACAAATCCAAAAGTAAAACTCAGAAATTCATCCAAAATCTGAGCTACTTTACCCAACTCAAAAATCATTCTATTACTGAGTTGAACCATCGGTACCAAGCCTGGAAATCCAGTCGATACCAAATTCAATCTTCAGATGCAGACCAAACTTTAACTTCCTGAAGACATCCAGAAAAATTCACAAGAGAATACTCAAACCATCGCAAGTCACTTTTGCGATCAATCCATCCAATTCCAAAGATACTGTTCTCTCTTTACCAATCAGAACAGCTTACACTTATGTGGCCAACCCATCGAAGAAATGGAATTACTCTGCAGCTTCTAAACTCCACTGCTGACTCAGAAGCCAAAGACTACTTAATCCAAAGCTCTTCAAGAAACTCGGACCTCAAAGCAAAAAGAAACACCCTGCTGATCTCAGCCACAACACCGAAGCAGCTACACTTCCTTAACTGATTCCAAAGAAACATCTTCAGAGACATCCATAATCACTGTGTCTCATCACACAGCTACTACACCTTGATATTTCAAGATATCATGACTTGCTTCTGTCCGACCGACAGATCCAAACTCTAGCTCAACCAAACTTACACTTCAAAAATGAACTCCGAATCTTAACAGATTTCCTTCAGAGGTCGATGAAATCCTTCTCCCACTCAAAGCTCATTCGAGACGGTATTAGGTCTACAGCCTCGACAAAAACACCACCAACCTCAAACATTTAAACCCCAACCATTGGTAGTCGTGTTACACACACCACTACCCTATCTACCTTTACAGCTCATTGGATAACCCGAACAGGTAACCCAACAATAGGTAGGAATAAATAAATAAATATATATATCAAAATTACAAATACGCTCTCTCAAGAAAGAAAACACTTAAGAGCCTAGGTATTCACTCAACCTAGCGCTCTGATACCAACTGTGACGACCCAGCTTCCTACGCCCAGGAAACTGTATCGTTATTAAGAAAGAAAGAGGTGAGAAAAGAGAAAAGAAAGAGAAGAAGAAGAAACACATCAGAATCTCAACAGCGGAACGAATAAAATATAATAATTCATATAAGTATTTACATAATATACAACATAAATCAGAGTTATACAGATCATACATCACATACTAGACAGTTATAAACACCTGTCTAGTTAATACAACTCCATACAACACAAGCAAATAACTCAGAGATACCAACACAGCGGAACTATAAGTATATCTACAACGCTGAAGCCTCCTGCTCCATTGCTCCTCCAGAATGCGTCAAAGCCAACCTGAATCCCTTGGCTACCCGTAAAAATTTGGGTACCCGAGAGTTTATGAAAAACAAAAATAAACTCCGGGTCAGACATGGGTCTGGTATGAGTAACAGGTTAAAGTCGCTTAACTTTGAAAATCTTTTGAAAACAAAAGGTATCACGTAAGACTCCCCACACATAAACATGGAAAAGTTTTTACCTTACGCTAACCAAAACATTTGATAGGAAATTCTGTGATATTATAATAGTGTCTAGGGTTTTCAAGTAAAATACAGAAATAGCTGAAATGCTTACATCTCACATTCCAACATAGTTGGGCACAACTAATTCGTACGGCACTTATTGGATTTTGGATTCCATACAATGGCAGGGCTACTGGGGTACCGCCCGTCACAGTACGGGGCCTAGATCACCGTACCGAGGATTACTCCCTTCATCCCCTGCAACACAAGGCCGGAACCATTCCTTACTGAACAGTCCCGAACAAGATAACCCCGCAGATAGCCGTCGCTACTGCCCACTAAGCCGAAAATAAAGGGACATCTAGACAGGGGAATATCCTTGTCCTGCTTGGGCATGACCCACCTAGCCTTGCTGCATCTCCCCTGTTTTAGCCATTCCCGGTTGATGAGGCTTGAGGCTACGATTACCTTTATAGAATATAATTCTTAGAATGCTCATCGCCCACCTGACGATGTGTTGAAAGCATTCAATCCATACAAGTTCGTTCCGGGTTCGAACGAAACCGAAGGCATCATCTCGTTACACTCATTTTGGAATCACCCTTAGAGTTAACGACGATAACCCTTGCATTCTGGAACTTCATCTTCACTTCAGATTCACGACCTATCGTTAATTTGGAAACGATGTGGTTTTCGGATGTTCCTAATGCGGAAAACCCGATCCCGGTCTCATCGAAATCCAAAACGTGTCTTTTAAGGCCAAGTTGTCTATTTAGTCTTATCAGTTTAATTCAATATCATCAATACACACACATATGGATAATTCATAATATTACAATAGATAATCACATCATCATAAACAGATAGCTCGTATTATCATCAAAACAGATAATTAAATATCATCATACTTTAAATCAAGCATCCATATCACATAGATAGTATTCAAGTCAGAACTGAATGCACAACCATCAAATAAAATATCACTATCATTCATCCATAAGCAATGATTTATAATCATATCATTTTGTAATTAATTTAAAATGAATTAAATTAACTACTTCAATCTCAAATTAAAGTAAATTAAATTAATTGCTTTATCTATAAATCTTGCTTATACAACTTATTAAATTAATTTTAAACAAATTAATTAATCAATCTCTAGATATTTATCTTGATTAACTTCTTCGATTAATCACCTTCTAATTACAATAAGTAATTAGTCTTTAATTAATTATCCTAAATCATTTATAGTAATTTACACTTAATTACCTTATTTATAATTAAATACAATTAATTACATTATCTTTAATTAATCACTACATTATTTATTTTTATTTTTTAATTAAACTATTCTAAATTTCATCATTAATTACATTAATTAATGATCTCTAATTCATATTAAATTACTTTATTAATCACATTAAGTGATAAATCTTGTATTAAACACAATTATTAATCACCTTTGATTAATATCAACCAGTAATTAACTACCCTTAATTACTTATTCCCAAATTAATTATCCCATAATTAATTATCTCCATTTAATTAATCCCTTGATTAATTACAAAAGTAATTATCCCAATTACTTTATTAACACATTATTTTCACTAATTATATTCAGTAATTACATTAATTACTTCCTCAAGTAATTATGCTCCATTGAATACACTAAGTGATTATACAAATCAAATCATCAAATGATTTCTTAAATTAATTAAATTAAATTAATTAACTTAAATAAATCATTTTATCAAATTAATTACAATAAATAATTAATTTCTTAATTACTTTTTAACAAGTAATTACATTAACAATTTATAATAGATTATTTAATGAATCTAATTAATTATCCAAAATTAACCACATATTAATTAATTATTCTTAATTAATTATCTTCATTAATTAATAACTTTTCTTAATCTACTTCTTACTTGACCTCTAATTATAAATTAATCCAAATTATTAATTTATAACTTAAATTCAAAAGTCATTTCTTTATTAACCTATCATTTAATTAATTTAAATATCTTAATTATCCCTAAAATAATTCATTTCTTTACTTATTACTTAATTAATATCTAAGTATATTATAACATTACATTTCAAATTCAAATTCAAAATTTCATTTTGAATTTTAAAATTCAAAATGATTCTTATTCAAACATTTATCAAATCTTAATTCAATTTAAAATCCTATATATAACAATAACTTCTCATATATGGACTTATATAGGAAAGACCCTTAACTTCAACTGCTTAAATCTTAATTTAAATTTAAACTTCAAAAAGACATTTATATATTAAACTTGCAATTTCCAAGTTAAAACAATTTATTTAACTCCCATTCAAACGAACTTTGTAAAAACCAATTCAAACATTTATTTGAAACAAACTCTTTTGAAACCAACTATTTGAATTTAACTTTTCTTTATACATTTAGATTTTTAAATCTGATTTTTTTTTTTTCAGTTTTAGTTCATTAGTTTAATTTTGAGTTTGACACTTTTGGTTAGTTTAACTTTGAATTTAAAACTTGGGTTTAACTTGCTTTTGAGAAATTTGATTTTTAATTCTTGATTTAAAAATCCAAATTCGTTTCTAAAACTTAGATTCAAAAGTTTACTTGAATCTATATTTTGAACTTTTAACTTCAAACACAGTTTAAACTTTAATTCAGATTTTAAATTACATTTAAAACCTGAAACTGTCAGGTTGAAACCCATATTTGATTGTTTTAAACTTTATTTTTATTTAAATTTGAATTCAAAAGTAAATTTGATTTCAAACTTCAGCTAGATTTACACTTTGTTTAATTCCATTACTTATTTATAAATAGGTTCCAATTGAATTTGTTTTTGAAACAATGCTACTATCAGGTTTAAACCTGAAACTTTCAAAATGAATTCAAAAATACAAAATTTTAATTTAGACTTAAATCTGAATTTGACTTTCAGTTAAATCTAATATTTATACTAATTCAAATTTTGGATTATGGTTAGCCTGCAAAATTTTAATTTGCTTTTAAATCTTGTTTTAAATTAAAAGGCTACAGGCTGTTATAGTTACCTGCAACAATATGTATCTAACCCGAGACAAAAAAATTATTACTTCGGGTTATTTATCCCCTGGCTTCGAGTCACGTACGCGTGTGACTCGAGTACTTCCCCAGCCCAAAAAGAAACTGCACCACCACAATTGCCAACCCATCACTGGGCACGGTGCACGTGCACCGTGGCTCCAGTCAACTCCGGCCACCCAAATATGCTCCACCACGCCACTGACTACCACCAGTCTCCACCACGACCCCCAAGTCCATCACCACAACTTCAAAATCAAAAAGAGCAAGACACAAAACCTGGAAATAACACAACACTGCACACCCAAACCTGTCATCACTTCCCTCTGCCAACCCCGACCACCAGATGGTCCATAACTCCGGCCATGTACTCGCCTTCGACCCATCTACCACTCCACAAAGTTTCGTGCAGCTCGATGCACCGTAGATGCCACAGTGATCAAAAATTCGATCACTTCACAAACTAGGGTTATAAACATCAACCCACTGCCACCCACGCCACCGTGCTCAGACCCACCACCGAGCAATTTTCCCCACACCCTGGTAAGCTCCTCCACCTTCTCACCAAACCCGACCTCCTCCAGTCACCGAGATCACCAAGAATCACTCAAAAACAAATTTTTGAACAAAAGTAAACTGCACCTAAAATACTTGACTAGAAAACATGATATTCATTTTAAAAATCATATTATGGTATGTGTATCTGATTTATAACTTTGAATTCATGAATTAAATTCATTGAGTTTTAACTAAATTTTAGTTTCCTACTGCAGTTTGATATTTACCTGTAACCAATACTACTGTTTACACTTAAACAGATTTTAAAGCTCAAATATCTATTAATGCCAGTACTTTATGCCAACTTATATCTTGTTAAGGCTTTAATTAAGAACAAAGATGAAATTTTGTTGAGGATTCTTAAACCTGAAACTAAACAGAGAGAACCCAGAGATACATAATACAGTACTCATATTTATCACACAGCAATGCAACTAAGTTTCAGAGAAAAATTTGCAACAGACAAAATATACTTAAATCATTAAATTTTTGATGTTGCTATCCTTTAGAACAGAGGTGGTTATAGGATGTCAAACACATATATATGCAGTAACATGTAAACACAGAAAATCATCAATATATATGCTCATATCAGATCAATATTTAACAACATATATATATGCTTAAGTATTTAAAATAAAAGGTATTACTCACCTAGATTAAAAAGAAGGGACAGAGCACCATTTGCATTAAAACAGCCTAATCTTTAACACTGGGAACAATTTTGCTTTAAATCTTCCAACCCCATTGTTTGTTTTGTTGAATAGTGTTTCCAGTTTTTATATTTGAGTTTGTCTAAATGGAAGTGTCTGTTGTTACTTCTTTGTTTCAGGTTTTATATTTTTTTTTTTTTTTATGAACGAACTAAAACAAGATGTATATAAGAAGTTTCAGGGGGGGAAAGGTGATAACTGGATCAGGTGTATGTAAGTACACTGTATACATTTTGTTTTATCAGGCATAATTTTTCCAAAATGGAGGCTGAAAAGAATTTTAAACATTTTCGAATTGACTCTTGTTTGCTGAGAAACTGAAACATTAAATGGTAATGTACCCAATGTTTCTTAATTAGCTAACTTAATCATTTCATATGTAGATATTTTAGTTAGCTTACCATTTCTTTTCTCTAACCTGCATAATGTATTTTTGTTTTACACTCTTACTTACAGACAGCAAAAATCATTTTGTCTGGTGATTTTTTTTTCCATACTTATCTGAAATCTTAGTCAATAAGCTATTTGCATTTGTTTAGTTTATTTCTTACTTTGTTAATTTGCTTTGTTTTGCATTTCTTTACAGGTTGTATACATATTTGCTTACCTGAATATTAAACCTTACATCATATAAAACTTACTTGTCTAGCTTGCTTTTATACCTATGTATATGTACATTTTCTTTTCTTTACATTTGTTCTTACCTTTATATTTATTTTACTTTTAGGTTACTTTATTTTAAAAACTTAAATAATAAAATGCTTATGTTGAGATTTACAAAGTATTATTTTATTTAACATTTTTGACTTAATTTTAAATTTACAAATCGTAGCTTCTTTCAAAAATATACACATATTAAAATATCAACTTTTATTTATATTATAAAACCCATTTTCAAAGATATTACAATATTGATATAGTTTAAATATAAATTATTATTGAATAATTTATAAAAGAACTATTCTCTATAATATAAGTCACTTATTTATCAAGCTATGAAACAAAACAAAACTTTTTATTTAAATTTAAACTCTAGGCTAAAATACTTTTAAACAATTTACATTTATCTTGAGTATTTTAAGATCATATTATTATTTATTCAATATTAAATAAAATCAAATTCCTAATTTACCAAAAATATTAGAATTAGAAATCATGTCTTTATTTTATTAAACTTAAAACAAAGGTTATTTATTTACAATATATACAGATATATATATATATTATAAATAGAAAATAATTTAATTGGCTTTTAAAAGATAATTTATCAGTTAATTATTCATTTAAAAGAAAATTATTAAATCAATTCAAATTATTATTAACAAATATTATTAAATCAATTTAATTTTATCACAGATTATTAAATTGATATTGCCTCAAATTTCCGGGATATCACAAAATTGATACAAGTTACCCGGATTTATATAAGTTGTATGCTTTTGTATTCTATGTTAGATGGGTTTACTCACGCTGGTCTCCAGCCTGACCCGGGTGTTACTTTGACGTAATGCTTGGGTCTGACCGAGTATTACAGATTTTCACGTAAGGACGTTCTGGAGCTCAGGATGCGAGCTGGATGGCAGAAACGTACGGAGTGTAATCCGCTGTGATATTATTGATTTGTATCTGGACAAGTTATTTTAACTGTTCTATGTTTGTGTAAATGTTGTAACTCTGATGTATTAATGAATATTAATTGATACAGTTTTCCTTTGTATAACTGTTATTTTATGTGATATTATATTTTGATCCGCTGCGAATGTGAGGTTTCTGTCACTTGTTTCTGTTTCTTCTTCTTTCTCTTTTCTTCTTTTCCTAACTATCGGGAATTTTCGGGATTGAAATTTCTGGGTCGTTACATTTGGTATCAGAGCTGAAGGTTAAGCAAGAACCTTCGCTATGGTGGGATACTCATTTAGGATAGGGTCAATGGTACCCTAGAATGAGTTGAGCGTGTGTATATATATATATGAGAGCGTACTTATTATTTTCTTATATAAAGATTTTAAATGATTTTATATAAGAATATATTTTGATACATAAAGCAATATTTCTTTCTAATAATATTAAGGTAATCGGTTGTTAAATTATTGGAACTAAACTAAGTGGTAATAGAAATACAACCAAATTGAAACTAAATAAAGATAAGTTTGAAATAGATTCAAACTGAAATTTAAACCTTGAATTTGGAAAGGAGTTTTAGAATAAGATAATAATGAATTGATTTCCAGATATAATAATCTTGGTTATTATCATAAATGATTGTTGTGGTTAATGATGAAATATTTGTTAATGAGTAAACAAAAATGAAGTAAACTTTTAAGATGAGTATAACTATAAATTGAAATAGGTTTTAAATTGTGAAGTTTTAAAACCTAAGTCTAGAAACATTTGAATTGTTTCAAAGTGTTGAAAGAAAAGAATAAATAATATTATTCAGACTATTTTTGAATGTAATCTTATTTTAAAATAAGAAGTTGTTTGGAAATTTTAAAGAAAATTGTTTGAATTAAAAACCAAGGGTGGTTTAAAATTTAAAGTATAACTTGGTGTGTAAAGGAAATAATATGTATATGTGAGGAATATACATAATATCAAAGATGGTTTGAAATAAACTCTAAATGTGGAGTTTTAAATTTGGAATGAGATGTGATACCCAAAGTAATAAGTTTTTGAACTTATAAGATGGAAGATTATTGGTGTGAAGTTTAAAATTTGAAGTGGGAATTCAAAATTTGGTAAAGTTGACTGGATTAAGTAAATTGAATTCAACTTTGGGAAAGTTAAATAATTTAACAAGCAACCTGAATTGGAAATTTCAAAATGAAATTGGGATTAATTCAAACAGGAATTGAGATGATCTAAAATTGAAGAGGGTTCAATTTGAATTAGTCCAAATTGATTTGAATAATTTGGAATTGTAATTAAAGTTAAATAGGTTTAAAATCAAATGGAATTTGATTTGAATTTGGAAAGAAATTGAGATTAATTCAATTTGAATTGGGGATAAATCAAGTTCAAGGGAAATTGAAGTTATTTAAATTGGAATTGAGTCAATTTTAAATGGAAGTGGAAATATAAATTGAATTGATTGGAAATGAAGGTTGGGAATTGAACAGTTTGACTCTGGACTATTTTCAAAATAAATCGTTTAGTGCAAATCTATCTTTCCAAGCTATTTATTATATATACAACCTTTCATATTAAACCCAAAACTATCTTATACTTATTTTATAACAATTTTTGGAATTATTTAACTATTTTGCAACTATTTTATAAACTAATTACTGTTTTTCAACTACTTTATAACTAATTACTATTTTACAACTATTTTGCAATTGTTTAAAATTTCTATAACTATTTGACAATTTTCCAACTATTTTACAGTTACTTAACTATTTTACAGCTATTTTACAAACTAATAATTATTTTTCAACTACTTGTCTAATTTTAATTTTTCAAGCTATTTTCTAAATTTAAACTGGACAGAGTTCAAACTGTTTATGATTAAATATCCATTTGAGATAAGAATTGAGGTGATAATCGAAATGAGGATTTAAGAATTGTGAGTAAGTGAATGAAAATCAAAGTGAAGGTGAATAGAAACAGAACTGATTTGGCTAATAACCAATAAAGATGAATTCTTAGAATGTACGTATACTATTCTATTCGCATAGTGATTTGATCCAGATTCGAGCATAGAATTTTGAGACAGTTATATCAATCCGAGTTGGGATTTTTCACTCGATTTTCGACGGCGAACCTGGATATGGATTGTTGATTGGTTCTGGATATTCTCTATCATAGTTATGGCTATGCAAGAAGAATGACGGTTTCTGATCAAGAAACCAGATCTGAGTCCGCACTAGGAAGTCGGGGTGGACGATGCTAGTTCGGAAGTGAAATTGTGTGATCGAGTGAGAAATCAGATTAATATAGCGTACGGATGATATGTGTGCATCGTACGGATTTGAATAAAATTGATATTGGGAATTTATGGATAAGAAATGTGAAATGGTTTTTGAAACGAAAAGTTTATTTGTGAAATATATGATAAAGAAAAGTGGAAATTGGATATTTCTATGGTAAAAATTTACTTTATGAAAGTAAGTAATTTGGTAAGTGACTTTATAGAGTAATCAAATTTGAATATTTGACCTAGAATAAACAAAGTTATATATCTTTGTTATATAAAATAAATCTTCCCTTGTTGAATCTATTGCCGGAAGGAAAGGACTTTTGAAAGAATTTAAAATTAGAATTTTGAAGTGATCCAAAGATTTTTAAAGTTATATATATATCTATGTATGTGTATATATATATATATATATATATATATATGCGCAAAGGATCTTATGAGAATGATTTTGAGAAAAGGTTTTTGGAACCTTTGGATTTTGAAAAGGCTTTTGATTTTTGGGGAAGAATAAATTTTGGAGATTTGGAAAGCCTAATTTGAGAATTATCGATTTTGGGATAATCGATTTGAGAAAGTATATTTATATGGGATTCATACTAGGTGCATGATTTGAAAGATACTATATGTGTATAGTATAAAGTATTTTGAAAATGGCTTTGGAGAAAAAGGTGCTCCCTTGAAATGAACTTCTCAGGAGTACCATAGGTTGGTACTGCCTTGAGCCTCAAAGAGGGCGAGGCTCTAAAGTTGATCCTGTGATGAGTCCGGACAAACTAGTTCCTGAGGATTATTGGGTAGCGAAAATCGAGGGCGCTGATGCCTACAGAGGCATTTGGGTTATGCTGTGATGATAGTGTAACTCAATGTCGCTGCGATCTACTGTGTGGACCATAGCAGAAATCGTGTGGAGGTGAGTGTCAACGGTCTACGCTTGATTTTGTAGGGAAGGCAACGTAACATCGGTACACTACGATCTATGGTCAAGTGGAGTGGAGAAGTTTCATTCTTTTGGCAGCGAAATTCGAGGGCGCTGATGCCTACAGTTATATGGGTTTCTGCTGTGATAGCAATGTAACCCCAGTTGTAGCTGCGATCTGTAGGGGGTTCTATGGTGTAATCCAGGGGCACGGAGGCCTACATTTATCTATGGATTTTGTCGGGATGGCAACGTAACCATCGGGTTAACTGCGACCATGGATGGGGGTGATGATTTCCAGAGCATTCTCACCAAAGATATTTCTTCTATTTTCAAATGTTTTCGATATTTTCAATAAAATTATTTTCCAAGTATTTTCACTGGGTGTTGAAATGGGTCTGCTAAGTGCTTATAGATTTTCAGTCCTACGCCTGATCAACGTATGACTGAATTTCTGTGAGAACGAGGATGGACCTGTTGAAACATCGAGTTATAAAACTATCTTTATAAAAAACTATTTTATAATGTTTTAAAGTGTTTTAAATTTTATCAAAGAGTGATTTTTTCTAATAATAATCATTTTAATAAATTCTGGCTTCGTTTCTTTCCGAGAACGGAAAGATTCTAAAAGGGGAGGAATGTGATACCTCGGAATTTCAAACCGAATTTAAATGAGATAATCTCCAATATAAATTAACTAAAATTGATAAAATTGTTATTTTAAACAATAATAATAATTGTGTTGTATACATATAGATTTTAATAGGATTATTATATACAAATGGAATTTGGATTTGTTAAAATAGTATGTATCCATCAATTGGATTTTTAAATTGAATTTGAAATTTAATTTGAATTTGGAAATTTAAATTGAAATTCAAAAGTTAGTTATTTATATCTTAAATCATACTTTGGTTTTAAAATGTATTTTTATGATTTTATTTAGAGCATAAAATTTGTTTTATATTATTTTCTTTTTAAAGAGATTTATTTATATAAATTAAATGTGTATTTATAAATTAGAAAAATTAATAATAAAAGCTTTATTAAATATTTAAAAATCTAATTATGCATGAAGATACATGTGTTAACTTGAAATCACTCCTAAATACATGTGTTAAGAAATTAAATGGGTTTAGGGACAAGTGTCACTTTATTTCCTTTTTCTTTTATTTTTAATAAAACCTAAATTAAATTTATATAAATATATCTCTCCTTATCTCTCCTTTTCTTTTCTTTGTTCAGTAAAGAATAACAAACTAGAAGAAAGAAAAACAAACCTGTAAACATTTTTATCTTCACCCTGTAAAACAAATTCAAATCTTCAACCTAGAAAATCAAAGCCTAAATCAAAAATTAAACCAGTAAACAAAATCAAAGAATTCAACAGCAAGCAAATTCTGGTAATCAGACAATCTCTCCTCATAACAACCTACAACCTGAAGCCAAGATCAACTCGATGACATCAGATTCAAGCTAAGATTCAAACATTGTGACAAGATCATAGTATTTCCAGGTTTCTCAAGGCCTTGGTTTCTCTGTTTCATTTTATAGGTGAGTAACAATTTTTCTAAATTAAAAAAAAAATTTAGTATCCTTAAGTCTGGTTGCATGTTCTTTCTTTGGAAATAGTATGTTTTGTGTGGTTATATAAGTGAATTGTTTGGATGTATATATGTGTGCATTACTGTTGTATTATGTATCCTTGTTCTCAGTATTCAAGCTTAAGTTTATGATCAAAATTCATATACTCTTGATCCATTTGCTGTTAGGACTTAGTTTATAAACAAAAGTTGTTTGCTTCATCCTAGATTAAAGATTAAAATTTGATTTAAGTTAAAATTTATTTGAAATTGCTCTGGAAACTCAGTAGAATAGTGCAAGCTTGATTTATGTTAAAATTCAGACATATTAATTCACTGATTGAAGCATATAATCTGAAAATGTATCCAAAATCATGATTTTTAAAACTGGAATCACAATTTTTAGAAGAAGGTTAAGGGAGCAGATCGGGTTAGATCAATTTAGGAGTTTTGGGTTGCCTCTGGTGATCTGGTGGCTCGGCAAGGTCGGAATTCCTACTGGTGGTAGTGGAGCCATTGGAGAGGTCAGCAAAAATGTCAGAATGGTGATCTAAGCGTTGTGGTGGCAGCAGTGACCAATTTTTGTTCTTGACCCTAGTTTTGATGGTGGTCAGTAAATGACCCACTACGTTTTCTCTGGTGGATCGAGTGCTACAAATTTTTAGGAAATGGAGGTGGGTGTGTTGACGAATGTGTAGCCGGATTTGCAGATATTCCGGTGATCGTTGTGGCGAGCACGAGAAGATCTCAGGGTAGGTCTTTGGTTCCAGTTTTGAGCAGTGATGCTTGATTTTGATTTTTGAGTTGATAATGGAGTTCTGATGGTCGTAGCTTGGTCTGGGGATGATCAGCGACTTGAGTAAAGCTTCGGCGATGATCGAAGTTGGATAGAATCACCGTGCATGTGCATAGTGCTCTTCCTTGGTTTTTCTGATGAGTCTGGTTTGAGCAAAGAGGATGGTACTCGAGTTTTCTCAAGTGATTCGGGTGTTTTACTTGAAGTTTTTGCAAGATCGACTCGGAGTTTTTAAACGTGAGACAGTTAGTTGATTACAGGTTTTAAAACCTGTTTGTTTCCTGAATTTTAAAATGAATTTTTAAAATTGAAAGCAAGAATTTAAACAAAGTTTAAAAATCAAAATTTTGAGGTATGGATTCAAATTAACTTTTGAATCCTAGTTTTTAAAATAAATAAAGTTTTAAAATTTAAATTGTTTAAACAAGTTTAATGTTTAAAGTATGTTTTAAAATGAAATGGTTTTAAAATAAAATGTTTAGATGTTTAAAACTTATTTATATAAAATTCTTTGTAAAAGTTCCTTTAACATTTGATTTAAGAGGTTTATAAAATTGATTTAAATTTGGTTAAAGTTTAAACTTTTTAATCATTTTAAATTTTAAAATTTAAAATTTAAAGTAAATTTTAAAAGTGAAATGTTTTAAATGCATTTGTTAATGATAATTAGAGTCATTAATAAAAGAATGATCTATCCTAAACATAAATTAGATTTCAATGATTAATGTAGTTAATTAATTAATGATTTTGTATTAATTAATTATTAATTATGGATTGTTAGTTAATTAATTAAGAATTAATTAATTAAGTAATTAAGGGTTAAGTTAATTAATTAAAGATTAATTAATTTATAATTATGGATCATTAATTAAGATAAGAATATATTAATAATTAATGATTAAATTTTTTATTAGTCAAGTAATTAAAGATTAATCAGGTTATAGTTAAGCACTTAAATAATTGAGTAATTAGAGAATTAATTAATTGGTTAATAAGAATTAATTAATTTGGATTAAGAGATGATTAATTAAAGTTTAATTACTTAGAGAGTAATTAAAGGATTGTTAATAGTTAACGAAGGATCATTAACTAAGGATTATCAAATGATTAATTAAGATGATTAATTAGATTAATTAATTAAAGATAATCAATTTATGGAATTTCTTAAGTATAATTACTTAATGAAAGTAATTAAGGGATTAATTACTCAATGTAGTTCATTAAAGTAATGTGATTAGTCAAGTTAATTAATTGGTTTAATTAATTTAAGATAATCACATGATGGTGTGTTAAAGTATGATTACTGAATGTAATTGGAAAAGAGTAATTACTTAGTAAAGTAATTAATGGATAATTACTAGATGCTAATTGAATTGGAATGGTAATTTTAATGGAAATGATTTGGGTTTAATTACCTTGTGTAATCAATAAGAAGGGTAATTACTTAGTGGAAGTAATTAATAATTAATTACTTAGTGTAATTAATTTAAGAATTGATTAATAAAGTTATTTGAAGATAATTAAGTAATGTAATTAATTAAGGGTAATTAATTACTAATGTGATTAATCAAGGCTGATTAATGAATAATTATTTTAAGATTAGTTATTAAATATGATTAATAATTAATAGAAGAAGTAATTAAGGATCATTAATTAATGTAATTAATGATTAACGAGAGTAAGTAAAGGTTAATTACTTTAAATGGTTAAGGATAATTAATTTGTGAAATTAATTGAAGGATAATTACTCTATTTAATTGAAGATAATTAATCAAGGTGATTAATTAAGATAGATATTTGAAGAATGATTGATTAATTAAAAGGTTTTAATTAATTAATGGTTGATTAAGAAAAGTTAGGTGATTAATTCTTAAATAATTGATTTAATTTAAGTTAATTAAATTAATTATAATAGGGATTAACAATGGTTGCTTATGGATGATTGTTTGAGTAGAATATCTGAATTGGTTGATATCTATTGGATGATATGCTGTGATATGAAATGTTTTGTGATATGATATGTTTGGGTGGACATTTATAATGTGGTTATTTAATGATGATGAATTTCTGTGTAAAAAGTGGTATTTTGTATTTAAAGTTGAATTGTGTTTCACTTGAATAATTTGGGTTAAGGTGGTATTGAATTCGAAGAGACCGGAGTCGGGTATTAGTAAATACCGAAAGCACTTCGATTCTTTATAAATTGATATGTGGAATCAATAGGTTGAAATGGAATGATTTATGTGAATTGGACTATTTAATCTAAGTTTTGGTACTTAGAAATTGATGTGTGAAATAAGTGATGTTTATAACAACTTGTGAAGTTGTAAATTGATACAAGTTGCCCGGGTTTATATAAGTTGTATGCTTTTGTATTCCATGTTAGATGGGTTTACTCACGCTGGTTTCCAGCCTGACCCGGGTGTTACTTTGACGTAATGCTCGGGTCAGACCGAGTATTACAGATTTTCATGTAAGGACGTTCTGGAGCTCAGGAGGCGAGCTGGATGGTAGAAACGTATGGAGCGTAATCCGTTGTGATATTATTGATTTGTATCTCGACAAGTTATTTTAACTGTCTTATGTTTGTGTAAATGTTGTAAATCTGATGTATTGATGAATATTAACCGATACAGTTTTCCTTTGTATAACTGTTATTTTATGTGATATTATATTTTGATCCGCTGCGAATGTGAGGTTTCTGTGACTTGTTTCTGTTTCTTCTTCTTCTTTCTCTTTTCTTCTTTTTCTAACTATCTGGAATTTTCGGGATCGAAATTTCTGGATCGTTACAGTATAAAACCGATATGGTTCTTTTTGTATAAAGATCAGTCATTTAACTATTGTATATTGTTATGCTGCGATTGAGAGGTTCTGGTATTATTTTCTATCTTCTTCTATCTCCTTCTTCTTTAACCCTAATGGTTTGTAATTCCGTTCACTTTGAGTTGATATGATGGAGAATAGAGTCGATTCAAGGGGTACTAGTTTGCCGGCTGTTACAGGATACGTTATCACCCTAGGTGTTCCCACGCTTACTATCGAGCGCTACTTCCATGCACAACCATATCCATAAATAAATGGTTTCCGAGGACATCTAGAAAGGTTATAACATACCCTAATTGGGTGCGACCCGCTTAGCTTTGTTGCATCTTCCATGTTTTAGTCATTCCCGGTTGATGAGGTTCGAGGCTAAGCGTTACCTTTCAAGAACAATTTTTGCTTGGAATGCTCATCGTCCTCCGATGACGATGTTTCAATAGCATTCGTCCACACAAGTTGTCCTGGGTTTAGACAAACCGAATCACCATCTTCATCATCTTCATGGTATTCATTCGTAACGTTCAAACCAGATCGAAGTGGTTTTCGGATAATTAAACTCGATCCTGGTCTCTTCGAAAAGGTCAACGAAACTGGCCAATATTGATGGTCGGTTATTTAACTATCAATAAAACATCCATAAGCAGTCACTAGGCCCAATTTTATAAATCTCCAAAATATTTACACCAACACATCTTCACCATATATGTATATATATATATATATAAATGTGTATATATATATATATTCAATCTCTTCAATATTCTATACTTGAAAACAATTTCAACACTTGGATCCATAACAGAATATTACACTATTTCAATACATAGAAATATTTCCAACTTCCATTTTATAACACTTAAAAAAATCATTTCTATTTCGAATCATTTCCAACTAAAAATATTTTCCAAAAACCTTCCTTCCAATACTTAGAAAAATATTTATACGTATAATTTTCAAAAAAAAATCATTTTTAAATTAAACTTGGCAATATCTCATAAGTTTCCAGAATTTTAATAAATTCTTCCTAACGATTTCCCAATCGATTTTACTTATCTACAATCCCAACCAACCATTTATAACTTCTTTAAATAAATTCAAATTCTTTTCAAAAGTAACCGCATCTAATCATTTGAAATTTCTTAAATCTCTAGAATTCCATTTATAAGGTTTCTCTTATAAGGTCTCATCTTTAAATCAAAACCTACTTACACATCTCGAGAGAATTTTATAAACAAATTTCAAATCATTCCAAACTATATATATAATGGCATTTTTAAACAATAGTATTTTATTTTTATTTTTATTTTAAAATATGTTTTTAGTTATTATTTAAAATATTAAACACTTTTAATAAACCATCAATAAATCTTTTAAAAATAAACAAACAAATTTACGAAGTTGATTATAAAAATTAAAATTTTGTTTCAATAAATGTTAAATGTTTAAAAATCCATTTTTAGAAGCATTCCAATACTAACTAGTTTAAAATTTCATAGTTTAAATAATAAAGTTTTCACATTGAAAAGCAAGCTTAACTTCTTAAAAATATTTTTTAAAATTTCGATAACAAATTTAATTTATAACGTCCTCTCGATTTCATAACATATCGTTTTATTTTTGCTTCCCTAACCATTTCCACTTCAAAATGTAGAATCTACCATTTTTCTCAACCCTATTTCCATATTCTAATATAAATTCACATATGAATTTATATCTTCCAATTATCATCTGATATCGAATACCTTTATTTATAATCATCATTTATAAATTTTACAACCCCTTTGGTTTTACCTGTTTATAATACAAAACTTTATTTATAAATTCAATTGTATAAATTCATTTCTGATAAATTCCATTTATACTTCCAATCTATTTTTAATATTGGTTTTAACTCTTTTCTTTATATTTTTTGAATATCATTTATAAATTTTCTTTGTATAATTAGTTTTTTTTAATTCTCATCTAATAATTTTCAATAGCTAAGTGTTACCAAAAATCAAATATATTTTTCTTTGTAATTCATTTTCCTTAAAATAACTCCGATTCCAATATATATATTTTTATATTAAATTCCTTTTAATTCCATAAACTTTTAAAATATATTTATAGTGCTTGAATTATCAAAATTTAGGCCAGTGCTACGATAACATCCAATAATTCCAATTACTACAATAATCTATAATAGATTATTCTACACAAATCATATATCACTATATATGAAAAATAAACAATAAATTCGAGGAATCCAGTTGGATCCCTCCAACATATTTCCCTGCATCCACAGGTGTTAATACAATATAAATTTACCAATCCCACTTCGAGGGGTTATCGCGGTATATAGGGTCATGCTCTAATTATACGGGGTGCATAGGGTCTCATCCGCTAAAATGTGCGAGGATATCACTCCAAATACTAATACATACATATATATATATATGCACACATACTACTGCTATATGTATATGGTTAACATTAACAGATAATAATTATATAAATTCATCCATGCATCCAATAATTTATTTTATCTATTTAAATAATTTAGTAATATGAAAGGGTGAGAATTTTTTTCACCTTTGATTTTAAATTTGCAAATCCGTTCCAATTCACGGAAACGAACCCAACTAGACTTATTTCATGGTTTTTGGACCTTGTAAAAATAAATTATAAAATTTATTAACATACATATTCATATAGCATAATTAATAAAAAAATCCACTTATCCTTACTTAACTTATTTATAAAAAAAAGATATATGCCTATCAGACTCTCCCCGCCCCCACCACGTCGGAGACCATCAATTGAAGTCCACCGAAGCCGCCAGCTTCCCCTTCTTCTCCCTACTTCCTCCTAGCTGCCATTAACTGCAATACCCTATATGCGAGCATAATCGCGCGTCCACGTTCCCCTTACTCCCTTTACTGACCACGAAAACCAACCTCGACATAAGCACCAAACTCCACTTCACGATCCATTCCTACTCGAACCAACATCCTCGAGATCGATACCCTCCTCCAAAACGCATCATAGCCCCTCAATCCCCACCTGGCACTGTTCACGCAACACAACCATCTCCGATCCCCCCAACTCTCTACAGCTGCCACGCTTCACACATCAAAACCAATTCTATGACCAACTTCCCACTCGACGTCTAAATCTACAAATCGCAATTGTAACAACCCTGATGTGGAGATTACCTGTTAATATTAAATTATAACGGTAGTTATAATTTAATATTGTAAATTAAAATCAAATTGGAGATTTAAATTATTTATTTTGAATAAACGATAAATTTTGGGAATAAAAATGAGAAAATAAAATTTAAAATCTTTATTTTATTTGTTTAGGTTATTAATGAATGGAAAATGATTTTTATTTAGAGAAAATGTAGTAATTTTATCAATTATTGCCAATTACTTCTTTTAATAATTTTTAAAAGAAGTATGTGATTTTTAAAGGGTGTTAATTTAAATTAAAAGATGGAATTTGGTTTTAAATTGATTTTTTATTTATAAAATTGAGTTTAAACTGGTTTGATGTAAGAAAATAATTTTTGTGGAATTTCAGAAATTAAAAATGTAGACTTTTACATTTATTTGTGAAAATAGGGTATTTTTGTAAAATAGAGGTTTTTAATAATAAAATGTTTTTAAAAACTTAAATTTTTTTTTTTATATAATGTGAAATATTTTATTTCAAATGTATGGAAGTTTGCATAAATTGTTGTATGAAAATTTGAAAGAAAATGTAATTTATTTTTTATAATAGTGTATATATTTATGCATTTAGCTTAAGTGTGAATTAAGTCCTTAGGCTAGTTTATTAATTTTCTTCTCGGATCCAAGCCCACTTAGCCTAAGCCTATAATTAAGAAATAAGAAGAGAGAATCTTACATGTACGTAGATTATCTTCTTCTCCAGAAATGAGAAACTAGTAAACAACTCTACCACTTTCTCAAATCCAAGCCAAATTTCAATTCCTCTTTATTTAAATTGCTGTTTTAATCAAAATAGAATAGATTTTAAAAGGTAATCTCACTCCAAACCATCTCTATTTCATCAAAATCTTTGTTTGAGAAGAAGAATTTCTAATTAACCGTATATTTTCCTTTGCATGTGTTGTTTAAGTTTTTACAGGATATAGAAGCCTATTCCACCTCAAAGCTTGCCTCTTTCAACACAGAGTTGAGTTTTTATCTTCACTACAGTAAGGTGAGTTGATTAACTCACACATTATCACGAAACAAAGCTTCAAATTGGCAAAAATCATTGAAAAATAGCATTTTTTGATAATGTTTTAGTTTTCTGTGAAACCGAGTCTGGGTGCTGTTTTGCATGCCTTTTTCTCTCAATTCTGGCAACGAAATGCTGCTGGATCTTCTTCTATTGATAGTTCATGTGCTGTAGTAAAAGTGTGTATAATTTCATAGCAAAACCCTTTCATTTGATACCTGAAAACTTTGTTACAAAATCAATGCAAACCTAGATTTTTGGCTGTACATTTATGTTTTTTTGAACTGTTGCAAATATGGCCCGAGTGCATGTTTGAGACTGTGTAACTTTTTCGTTTTTAGTCGGAATTTATTGATTCTTTTTTTGTATGAAAGATAGAGTTTTCTACTATATGCGTGCTAAATTTCAGACCATTTAGACCTATGTAGCTTATAGAAATACGTTGCCGAACTTTGATTCGAAGCATGTTTTTGTCCAGATTTTTACAGTGAAAACATTATCTGGGTTCAACTTTAAGACATCATAACTTTCTCATACCTTGTCCAAATCGCATGATACTATTTGAAGTTTCAAGTATAGTTGTTTAACTTTATGCATGCCAAATTTCAGATTATGTTGACCTATGTAGCTTATAGAAATATGTTGCCGAACTTTGATTCAGAACATGTTTTTGACCAGATTTTTACATTGAAAACATTGTCTGGGTTCAACCTTGAGACATCATACATTTCTCATACCTTATTCAAATTGTGTGATTTTTTTCTAAGTTAAAGTATGAGTGTTATATTTTGTTCTTGCCAAATTTCAAATTATTTCGACCCATGTAACTTACAGAAATATGTTGCCGAACTTTAATTCAGAGCATGTTTTTGCCTAGATTTTTACAGTTAAAACTCTGTCTGTGTTCAACTTTGAGACATCATAACTTTATCATAGCTTGTTTAAATTTCGTAGTTCTTTTTCCAGTTCCAAGTATGAGTGTTAAACTATATGCCAACCAATTTTCAGCTCAATAAGAGGTCGTTCGGTCTTTTTTTAGGCCTGAAATTTGAACCCAAGATGGTTTTCAGGCCTGGGCACTTTTCTATTCGAACTGATGCAAACATGGTCATTTTCAGCCGGGATTCATCGATTGTTTTTCTGTTTGAAAGCTGAAGTTTTCTACTATTTGTGCACCAATTTTTAATTCAATCAGAGGTCGTTTGGTCACCTGTTTCATGTCCGAAAGTTGAACCCATAGAAGATTTCAGACCTGGATATTATTTTATCTAGACATTTTTATGTTCTTTTCTATCTGACTTTTGACTTTTATTTCATGTTTTTACGATTTTTCCTAATTGTTTTGTGGGCTATGATGCCTATCAATAGGCTAGCCTAGTTTTGATGAATTTAAAATTCAAATTCGAATTGAATTTGAAATTCAAATTCGAATTGAATTTGAATGACAGTTTTGAGTAATTTCATTGATTTCGTGCACGGATTTTTCCAAACGATTTTGAAATAATTTTTAAAATTTATGGGCATTTCAAAATAATTATTATATAATATTCTAAAGTATTTTCAAGTGTAAAATCTATTTATTCTCTATAATAAGGGAGATTTTCAAATAGGGTTTTAAAATTGATTTCGAGAATTGGTTATCAAAGCTTGTTTTCCAAAGTAAATTATTTTATATATAAATTACACGTATTTTCACATTTCGAGCGAATGAGAAGGAGATTTAAATGGTTTGATAAAACACGTGATATGTGACACGTGCGTTTATCTTATCGATTAATTCCTGACTTGTCCGTTTGATTGTTTTGACCTTCGGGTCGAGTTTACCGATGAGATAAGGTAAACATTTTACTGCTTTGAGTGTGAAATTTACTAACGGTTAGTAAACCGTTTAGTGCGAACGTGTGGTATAAGACACACGTTAAAACTATTCAGGTTCCTATTCGAGAGTTTGTGACGCATTTGTCTAAGAGACGTATTTGCCAGTATTGGACCTTCAGGTCATTTGTCTTTTCGAGATGTTTGTCTAAGAGACGTTTGTCATTGCGACGTATCTGTCCTTGTGGATGTTTTCCTTCGAGATGTTTGTCTAAGAGACGTATTTATTTGTACTTCGAAACGTTTGACTAAGAGACGTGGTGCCTTATTTTGGAACAACAATACTTGGCGGGCTTTGACCATAAGCACGTGGTATATCTTTGAGATGATTTTATTGATTTCCTTGTGATTTTCCAAGTGTATCACGTTTTTACATTGGCCATTTGAGCCGTTCGAGATATTATATATGGCGATTATATCTTTGGAAATCGAACTCCTTATCGAGTTCTATATTTGAGATTTGAGTTTGCCAACACCGGCGTTATTTGAGATTTGTCTTTTTGGCATATTATATGAGATTTCCCTTTTGGCGTTTATTGGGATTATAGTCTCCTATGTTGGAGATTTATATTTGATTGCCTTATGGCGTATTTTGAGATGGTGATTTCTTTGAGGTTGTTTTGAGTTGCTAATATAGCGGGTTTGGAATTTCTCCTCTTTGGAGTTATGTTTTTCTTCTAAACCATATTTGATGTTTTGTGATACGCCGATGAGATGAGGCGTGCTTTTATTATGAGATTTGTAATAGAGTTTTATCGCCTTTGAGTTGCATTCATATTTAGTGATATCCTTATATCACTTGAAATTACTATACCTACTTAAGTAATCATATACCATTGAATTATTCCTTTTCACTTGAGAAGATTATCACCTTGCCTTATGCTCATATTATCACTTATCTTTATAAACTGATTTGTTTAGCTAGACTTACCCGTGTATTTTATACTTGGGTCAGACCGAGATGTTTCAGGTTAGGTACACTTATGAACTTAGCCTATTCTGCTTCCCTATGGACTTATCCGCTAGCCCTTTTTGTTGTAGTCTTTTTGTCACTCTTTGATATGTATATTGTTTTGACTCGTGTGTATATTGTGGTCGTCATACCACTTTTGATGTATTATTTGTATTGTATTGGGATGAATCAGTATATATGTATATGTATCTGTTTGTTGTTCTGTGATGTGTTATGCATTTGAGTTGTTGTATTTTGTTCCGATAGATAGTAGCCATCTATAGTTTTGTATTAAGCATTTATTGGATATGTCGAACCACTTGAGAAAAAGATATAGAGCACTAATCGACGTATTCAATAGATATTTAAGACAAGATTATAGATGGTCGCTCCTAACCAGCCTTATTCTTAGCATTAGCAGACAATATTACCCAGTAATACTCTTTATTAATGTGAGTCTCGAGTTGGGCGTCACAGCAATCCTCGTTGAACCGCGACGCAAGCTGTCACGACCCCTTCCAAGTACCGCAATCCACCCACCTGATACCGATTGAAGATAAAGTTCACATGATTTCGAAAATCGGCTTCCACAAATTTCCGTTGAGTCTATCTCGAATATTTTCTTCCATTCTTCGATTTAAAATTTTGAATTGAATTGGAAGGTATGGGGAAGAAGCGTACGATTTTTCTCAGTTAGTTTACGAATTTGCAAAAATGACGCCTCAATTTTTTATACAAGTATAAAAAGGTATAAATCACATTACATAAATTATATACTTAAAAAATAACAAGTTTATTACAATTTTACCGTACATTAAATTGTAAATTCAACTTAGTATCTTATCACAGCAGCCCTAACAAAATCATTAACGGATTTCTATAGGAATGGAATACTGCTTACTGGAAAATGTATAGCCCAGATAAATCAGGCCAACAGATTTCTTTTACCGTGGCCCAAATAAGCCATCCTTTGATTTTCCTCGTTTCCCGAAGCCTCCTTGCTTTCTACCTTCTGTAAAAATTGGATCAGCAAATTTCGGCATCATAAGAAAAGGTTAGAAACTCTCTTTCTTTCCCATTCTTCTCAGTCGCTGTTTTCATGTTGTAGTTGTAGACCAAAATTTCCCCAGACCCTTATTGATTTCAAAGCCTGTCAATTTCTAGATTATATAATGAGGGGAATTGTTAATTTTTCTTTCTTCGATAACTTATGTATTTAAGAACTCTGTTAAAATATTGTTATAATGTCGTCTTATGAACCTTCGGAGTCGTGCTGAAAGGAAACTGGATGATGAAACATGAACTTTAAACCTGAACGTGAAACAATAATATGTGACTGGAACAAGCAATCAATTGTTCTTTTTTAAACCACGTGAAATAAAAAACTAATATGTTAATGTTTTAATTCTCTGGGAAAGTATGTTCGTTACTTCAGAATTGACAAGTTCATCTATTATAGTAGATTTATTATTGTAGAGTCAGTGTTCCAAATAGATATTTCGAAGATACATTGAATTATTGAAATTAGTAGTTTCCACTTCTTAATTTGTAAACTAGCTTCGTGAAATCAGTCGTTTATAAATATGAAGTCAAAAATAGTTGAAAAGCAATTTTAAGGAATGCATTCATCAAATATTCAATAGTAGATAACTTTGAGCAATAATGTATAGCAGCGCAGGTAATTACCGTATGAAACTTCTAGAATAAGCGTATCTCATTGGCCTTATTTTATTGGCAAACTACCAATTTTTTATATATATATTCATGTAAAGCCGCATATCTCAATGGGTATGATTGTAATATTTCCGATTTAAATTTAGTTATAAAAACATCGAAATATATTCAAAATGGAATTCAAAATAGTTTCCAGGATGACAGACGCACATGGCCTGAATGGAATCTACGTAGAAACAATCAATTACATTGAAACAGATCGAGTAAAACATTGAAGAATACGAAAATGTAAAATCCATCACCATGTCGGCTCCATAAGACAGTATTTGGATTTTGAGTCTTCTGATAACAAATCCAATCCTAGCAATGTTATGATAAAATCACGGTGGAGCTGTACTTCAGTGGCCATGGCTGCAGTTTTTCAACACAAAAGGGAGAGAATGAAATTCAATAGTATACAACAAATAAGTCTATTTTATCATTTATATACGCGTCACTAAAGAAAGGGTAAAACAGAAAAGTTGGTAGTAATGGTAAAACAAAAAAATAGTAGTAATGATTTTGTATTTATTTAAATAAGGTAATTAAAAATATTCCATCGGATAACATTGATAGCAATATTTAGATTGTTTATATTTTATACTTAGTGAAACCTTTTAATACATTTATAATGACATTGATAATCATATTGGCAACTAATAAATTGCAAATCAAATAAACAGGAGAGACTATTGAATGTAAGTGAAAATTTGTATCATATCCCTTTCTTTTAGAATCTTGTGTTCAAATAATCATGCTAAATTACGTTTGATCAAACAAAATAAAAGAAGCAGGAGGAACAATTCTAATATGTGACTTGCAGCTATATGTGTAATATACAATTTCTCATGGGGCTTATACATTACTAATATGTATCATGTAAAAGCTATCCCATGTTTTAGCTGACGTTGACTATAATTAATGAAATTTTCATTTAAATTATTAAATAATAATTCCAATGCCTTTCCATAAATTTTAATAATCAAATAATATTTTTAAATAAGGGATTCAAATCCAAAATCATTCTATTACTTAACAATTCAATCATTAAGTCAATATTCCGTTCAAATAAATATTTTAGCATTAGTTAATTTTATTTTCGAATATACATGTTATTTAAATATTGTTATCTTCATTTAAAATAAAAAAATTATATATTCTAAGTGTACATATTTAGAGCATCACCTTCGAAAATTCATTTTTCTATATTATTAAATATTAAAAAATTTCTCTTGTAAGACATCATTTGAATTTAATGCATGAACAATCTTAAAAAGTTAATGCATGACCTTATTAAATACCACGCCGTTAGTAAATAATATAGTACTTAGTTACTATATTTGTCAATAACTATCGTGTACATAAATAAAATGAGACGTCTCCAAAAGGAAAAAAGACTCGTCTTAGAGGGTGAAAAAAATGTGTAGCGCACTAAAAAATTTCATTTCATTGTTTGCCAAAACAAATTAAGTTCTAACCACAAAAACTAAGTTTGCAATAACAGTCTTCAGTACCATTTGAAAACACAAATACGTCTTAAATCAAAATACAAAACTTAGTTACCAAACTGTATTTTAATAGATGCTAATAAATTAAGCAAATTAGAATTGTAAGACAAATCTATAGCAATGGACAAAAACTATAGAACTGCAACAGAAATATGCATTAATGGAACACGAATAATTTGAGTAAATTAACAAATATAAAACGGAAGTGAAATTATAAAATCTCGTGCACAAGTGCAATGATGTGAAGGAAAAACGCAAGGTCGATCATGTCCTTTTTAGGGTAAATTGGATATTTGAACGTATCAATATTTGGAATTGTATGCATGCATACTTGTTTTTTTGGAGAAAGGCCTGTTGTTAAACTTGGAGAGCAACGCGTTGAGTAAACCTTCGTTGGTAATGTACGCCCCACCGATTGAATCGTTTATGCATACAGTTACCTGTTCAGATGCAAGGAGATGACTTTCGAGTACATCAGATACTGTGTGTTAATTGGTAAAGTCGGTTACCTTGTTGTCACGGTTCTGCATTTGATTGATGTGGTATGGAATATAGTTTTCTAGGGTTTTTATTGTTTGTTCCAATTTTATTCGTATGCATGAGTATTTCCAAAATTGGCAGATAATGTCGTAAAGTCAGTCAGTAGCGTGTGTGAATGTATGGTCAGGGCATAATGAGTTTTGTCGATGTGTGCAGCGTACCTTTTGGGAGCATGTTCTCTCCTTAGGTTAATGAAGAAATCTCTTTTCATTTCGAGATCGTTGTAGTTTAACGATTAGCTCTTGAGGTGCTTGCAATTAAATTGACAATACAAAACTACATATGTTGGCATGTTAATGCGTTGATGTATAGCATGAAGGAGGACATTACCTTAAGCAGGGATACATGCACTTGGATCCCTTGAAACTCCAAAATGGATTGCAGCTTTATGATATTCTCGTCGACCGCACGTGACATGATTGTATTACAGTTTCATATTGACAGGAGAGAATGATGGTGATATGAAGTCAGTGTAAGATGGTACCTGTCTATGGATGTCAATATGTTATAGTTTGGTTATAAAAGTGGATTGGTGGCCAAAAAGGAGAAAATGTTTTGTTAGATATTAAGTTGTCGCAATAGTATGCATATATTGTTATACCTATGTATTTACTTGCAAGTGGATACATACATATATATGTTTTAATAAGGGTAGCCATGTGAACTGTACCTTAACCAACAGTCTGTATTGTATAATACCTCTAGTAATTTGCTGATCAGAATTTATATGTTATAGTAGCCCGCTTGTTATAAAGAGCTCGTGATCCCAACCATGTGTTTTTTTTTTTTTTTTTTTTTTTTTTTTTTTTTTTTTGAAACTGGGTACTTATATTTACAAAGTAGGCAGCACACAAGTCTGCAAGAATCATCATGGCGCACAGTTTAATATGCCAGAGGCAGGGATCGAACTGCCGACCTTGTCGTCAACAGCCTGGCGTTTTACCACTGCACCAAGGCCTCGGACAATCCCAACCATGTGTTAGTATGGTGTAAGGGATGCCTAGTTTAACAAAATGGATCGTAGAACCGTTGGCATAGTAGTGTTCGGTTAAAAATACAGAGAAAGTTGCAAGTCATAAAGTAATTGTTGCCTAAAATCGTTAAATGTTATAGAATTATTAAGGTGCAACAAAGGAAGTAGCTAACGCAAGTCAATTTGCATAGTGTGTTTGTGATGGCACAATGGTTGCGTGAATGTATAATGTTTGGACCGAAGGTTGCTGGTGATGTATAAGGAAACATTTTAACATCGATACTCTATATATCAATTTCAAAATGTGGCCGCTGTCAAATTGTATATGAGCAGACATGATTTTTTGATTGAACAATTCTTGATAGTTATTAAAGTGTAACAATATTATGTCATAGGTTCTATATATTCTTTATTTGGTATTTGGAAATTTTCGTTGAAAAAACCACATTGAGATGGCTACAGTTTGACATGAAATTGTAAATTTTAACAGAAAACACAAACATGACAGACTTTACAATAGTTGACTAAGGCAAGACAAAACACATAAGTCAAGCTGCAGTCATAAAAAATTTCTTTCTCGCAGATCCGTTGACGTGAGAAGCCTTGCTTTCAGCGCTAACTGGAACCTGTAGTTTGATATCTTGTTAGTATGTTAAAAACTAGGTTGGAAATTCATTTGTTCAATAACGGATAAGAAGATTGACATTTTAAGTGCAATGCGTAGTTAGTTAAAAGGTAGTAGTTTTGTGAGCATAAGAATGTAATTTACTCCATATTTGCCTTGGCAATCTTTGGTTTAGGTGTCCCAGGGTTATGACGTCGGAAGGTGTAACAATCTTTGTTTTTTTTTTTTGAAACTGGGTACTTATATTTACAAAGTAGGCAGCACACAAGTCTGCAAGAATCATCGTGGCGCACAGTTTAATATGCCAGAGGCAGGGATCGAACTGCCGACCTTGTCGTCAACAGCCTGGCGTTTTACCACTGCACCAAAGCCTCGGACTGTAACAATCTTTGTTGCAATAAGGTTTTTCTTTCCATCATTGGTAATGAATGTGTCAAGCTTAGCATGAAAATTTTCTGTGTTAACTACTTGCTTGAGAATGCACGCAATCCTCTTAGCACCTCCAACCTTCAAATAGTAAACTGTGGTGGCTTGTTTACAATTTGTTGAACACAATTTGCGAATAAGGCATAAAATGTAACATTTATTGAAATCAAGAATAGTGATGTAAGAATGGCAGAATTCATGGCACCTACCTATTTTTTCTGTATACGGTACAAAGATTCGTCCTTTTGTTTGAGGAACTCTGCCACCTTGTCAAATAGGATGATCGGTAGAAAAGCAGTACCATAATCAACCATTAATTCTATACAAAACCTGGAAGGTGTGTACATAACAATGATGATGAGCGTTGCACTGCAATATCTAAGTTGTTGGAAATTAACTGTGCAATTACCTATGCAGTGAGAACTCAATTTCTTTATCGCATATTTTGCACCGATGGTTTGATCCAGAGCTGACAACACTGGTTTTGCAGAGGTTACAGGCTAAGTATTCTCTTCCATTGTCTAGATTAACGCTTGTGATTTTTCCTTGCAATGCAAAGGATTTTCGCTCTATAATTGCGGTGGATGTAGTTAATGAAGCGAACATCTAAGAGAGTTGCAATGTAATAGTTGATGAAGAATTTGAATTTAACATTTCCAAAGAGAATTGAATGTTCAACAATGATTTAGTGTACATTTAACTTATAAATTACAATAATTTTTTATCAGCTAGTAGTGCCGGGGAAAATTATACAATTGTTGAAGTAATATGAAATTCACAGAAATATGTTATTATAACAAATTTTACAGTAAACCAACATTTTAATCGATTATGGCAGTGCATTGCAAGATGTTGTCATATAGTTTGAAAACTTTTCAATGATTATCTGAAATGACATTAGAAACAAAACAAACATTGTTATTGAGCTTAAGCAAGTTAAAAGTAGCACAATAGGATGTTTTAACTTGTGAAAGTCAAATCATGGATAAAAACAATAATTTTCTAGAGTAGAGTACATTTTTAGTGTTGACCGATTGTAGTAAAAATATAAATAATAAAGATCCAAATGCTTTTTATGCAAAATAGTTATTGGGCAATTCAGACTAAATTGAGGTAGTTATCCATATTTTTTTTTGTTCCGTTATACAAGTTTAACAAAAAAAAGACAGAAAAGGTAATCTGTTTCAAATCCTTTTATATTGCAAGCTTAATCAATGTTCTATATTTTTAATTTATATAGTATGGTGGGCATTGTATGGATCATTATGCAGCTATCCTCATAATTTTTTTTAAAAAAGTTGAAGGTTTGAAACAAATATGATGACGGTACTTATATTGATAATGTATGTAATGCAAAGAATAAGAACTTCTTCTATGTAAAAACTTTCCTTACAACTAAAGAAAGTTAAAAAACACCAGAAAAAGAGAAACGTGTCGGAAAAACCTTCTCATGTTTTTTGTTTTTTATAGCTGAATATCGATTATTTAGTCAGGGTCAATTCAATTTTCTTACCAAACCATAATTCATATGCTCATACTAATATAAGGGCAAACTAGTGCCAATGCTCACACGAATGCTCATGGGAACCTATGTAAGCGTGGAATGTGAGGAAATTAAGAAGGGTTGATGAGCATAATGCGGTAGAATAGCTGTAGTCTACCAAAAACTTCAAAGTTTCAAAATTTGATCTTATACTATTTTTTGTTTGTTGTAGAATATGTTCTAACTTTGCTTCAAAGGGGTATAGTGTGATGTAAGTGTGATAACATTCTTGGTAATAATTAATTAAAAGTATGGACTCAACCACTTTTATGTATAAAAAAAGGAATCAAAATTTATGATAAAGAATTAAAAATACCCTTGCAATGGTAAAATGTCTTCTACTATCAACAATCTTATCCTAGAGGCATTAAATAATGACATGGATGTACATAAATTACATAATAGGTGATTCTAGAATTTGGTTTCCAACAATTTGTAGGGACTTGTCACATAGGTGGGAAGGAAGCAACTAACTCTTCATTAATTCTATCTTTCATTCAATTTAAATGAGTGGATATAGCTAACTAATTTAATATTTCAATTTAAAAGAAAGGAAAAAACATAAAGTGTGCGAGGGGAGGAAGTGTCTAATTTGTAACATGTTAAGACCTTTCCAACATTGATTTTTTTTTTCCAGAAAATATTATAAGAAACTTTTGGAGCATCTTAATAACTTGTCAAATTCTAGACATGGGAAACAAATGTTCAAATTGAAGAAAACTACTTGCTTCCGAATGTTCAAATTGAAGAATATTTGTAGAAACTTATAACACAATGTCACTAAAGATAACTAGATAAGCATTGAAATGAGGGACATGGAGTTCGAACAAAGCGCAAACAAGCTTGAAAGCAAGTTGTGTAAATGTTAACGAAGGAATGATTCTATCGATGAAGCACAGCGGTGCTATTTCTGGATGCCAAATTGGAGCGTTAAGCATAGGCAGAAAAATGCAAAGTGATATATAAAGTAATATTGTATTTGATTAGTTTGAGAACCTGATAGATTGGGGATTAAAAAAACAGCTGTTTAACAAAGCAAGCTATTTGAAATTGCTAATCCTTTCTTCTAGATCAGTGGTTAGTGGTATCGTGGTGTACAAATAAATCTCTTAGCGGTAGTGGTGTTTCCAAATAAATGTACAAATGTGTAGTAGTATAGTGTTGTTGTTACCTCATACTCCAATAGAAGATTTGAGCATATTATTTCAAAAAGGTCTTTTGACGATGAGTAGGTCGATTTGTTTTTTGAATTGGATGTCTTCCTCAGAGATTGCAGGCGCTTTCTGTTTATGGAAGCCGACAAATGAAAATAGTGTCAAACCTTGGTAAATTCATCCTACATATCTTAAATGTAATAGTGTGCAATGGACGAAAAGATGCTTACCTCTTGAGTAAATTGGGCCCCTCAATAATATCTTGATTTCTGAGATGCTTGTTGCGGTAGTTGAGTTCAGACTCCGCTTCCCTGTAGTTCATGGTAGAACCAAGTTTAGCTAGGGCAGTGCTATGAGACAAATCTTGATAAGATGTTTTAATATTGGAGAACTAACCCATGTAACTTTTAACGGTCATCGATGTAAGGATAATTGTTTGTGTTTTTTGTCAAGGACAGATTGATCGAGAAAGGAGGTTTTGCAGCCCCACAATGTAGCAGTAATTCGAATTCTACCGCATGCTATACAAGTTGATGTTTAGTAATAAGCAGCCTATAATTTCAAGCGTACAAGTATAAAGGATTAACAAACGGTATGTTAAAAGATACCAGTGAAGGTATAAGATAAGTTCGCGCTTAGATGTCGGACCATTGCCTGTGGATTGAATGATGACCTCACCAACATGATGTAGGATCCCAATGACATCTGAAATGAATGGATTAAGGTTATTTAGACCGTTTTGTCAAGAAAGATGGGTAATAGTAAATTGAGTTTGATTTCGTTAAAGTCGATGCATGCAAATCTATGAGGAACTTTATCATGTCAGTTCTGTTGATTATATTGTCGAGTAGTCTGCAAATGAGAACTTATGCATAGGTATCTTGTCATTTTGATTTGCAACTTCGACGACGGTTGTCAAAGCGTTGAAATTAATTTTGGTTCATTTGTGGATTAGAAGATATTTGTCACCTGCGGCTACCACGTTGAATTCGTCTATGTCATACACTAACCCCTGTGTAGTTAATGTTCCGCTATTACCCCGCTATATCTCATAGCTGACTTCTACCGCTACGATTTTTCCATATAGCCCCAAAATATAACCTTTCCGCTTTAATCCCCGCTATTTCCGCTATATCTCGTTATTCCCGCTATATTTTGCTATTTCCGCTATATCTTCTTTAATAAAATGAATTAAAAAATTGCATTTATACATTATAAAAATTATGAAATTAATTTATTTGATTTAATTTTTAATATATTTTCAGAAATGAAAATACTCTAATATTCTACTAAATTCAATTATGTTATGTATAACAGTTTTATGTTTATTTAAAGTGTATCCACACAGGTTTTTTGTTTAAAATTATTTATGTATTAATTATAATTCAATTGAATGATAATTTTTCATTTAATTACCATTTATATATTTGTAAAAACATTAAGTACGAGTTTTATATGCTATTTTAGAGTCATCCGCTATATTCCGATATATTTTCGCTGTATCCCCGCTATGACTTTTTGCACCTCCACCGCTTCGAATCTGCCGAGCGCTTTAACTGCACAGACTAACCCTTTCCGTATAAAAGTGGCATGAAACGTGGCCCCACCACTGCATGTATTACTCCATCTTGTAATAAGTTGAAGCAAAGGACTTGCTACGTGGTGATATGCATAATGTACGTTTTCTTGCATGTCTAAGATATTTGGGAAAGATGCATAAATTTTGTTTTTTGAGAAATCGTGTTAAGCTTGTTGATTCTATGCAAAGGAAATATGGATTATCTCTCTATGCAAAGTTACTGTATTGTCCAACTATTTGTGATTATAATTTATTCTCAGGTGAAGAAGACAGTTTAAAAAGGAACGTTGAACATTGTCCAAGTGTGTAAGAGTTAAAACGTCGTGGACTGATTAGTTTTAACTAAATTTTTTGTTGCGAATATAGTGTTAGAAAATTTATTGCTAAACATCATTGAGATGATATTATAGATTGAACTATTATTTGTATCCAACCATATGTTGGTTTCTAGTTTAAGCAAGTCAATTGTTAAAATTGGATTAGCTTAATACTGCCATTCATAAACTATATGTTCCATATAAACAAACATTAACAATTATCTTATTTCCTTTAAGTGGTTATTTATTGAACCTTGGTATAGGTAGATTACCACTTTTCCTTATCTTATAAACCAACTTATCAACCAACTCGGTAAATACATACAACTCATATTATGCTGATGTGTATTATTTTCGTTAGTTGTTATCGCATCAACATTGCATTAATCTAAAGGAAAGAAAAGTGAAATCCTTATAATAAAAAAGCAAAGTAAAGTGTTTTTACTTAAATGCTTTGACAAATTAATTTAGAAACAAAGTAGATGAGATTAATAGAACTGGAAAACACCAATTGGTTAACATTGTGCATACGAAATACATATATGAGATTGAAAAGTAACCTAGTCTACGAAATTAAGTAAAATTTTTAATTGCTCCACCGTCTTATTTTCCGTTTTCCTTCGGCGGTAATAATTTTATTATTATTTTGTCATTCGTATTATATGCGATAACCTAAGGTTCAACTTGTAAAGAACATATGTATGAAATACTAAAATAATAGCAAGCCGAAGAATTACAACTTAACTTAATTTAGAAGGAAATAAGATATTTATAAAAAAATTGGATTTTTTAAGATTGGTGATAGAAATGACATAGAAATTTTATATCAATGTTATTATGTCCTTATTATACTTACCATGATTAGCATAATCGTTTTTGATAAACTTAAGTGGATTGGAAAGAAGAATATGCTATTGTAATGGTAGTCAATAAAAGAAATTAACATTTTGGAATAATTACCGTATTGATTAGATTCAAGGAAATCCATTTTCATGTGCGATTACAATATTCACAAACGAGAAAGAAAAAAAAACTTAGTTAAGCTTGAAAATTATAAGACTAAAAACCGAGTTTTATGCGTGTGTGTAAATATATGACCCAAATAATAAAATCCATGGATTTTTCTACTAAAATGGCCTTAATCCCAGTTGTACATAAGGTATGCAAACGAACAAAAATGTAATAGTGGAGAATGGAAACAGTTATGTTAACTTATAAGTAGACTCGCTTCGAAAAATATTAGAGAAATATGCAAATTGTGATATGTAATTAGCGAAGAAACATACTTCGTTATCCAAGAGTTGCAAATCTAATCCAAATACGTCATTGCTTCTTAGGTCGACGACATCCCATAGCCTGCCAATGCGCACTCAGATTGTTGCCCAACAGTGTCAATGCTAAGTGAGTCCAACAGTGTATGTAGATTATCCATTGTTGAAAGTGCCGCAGAAAAGAAGAATTTACCTTTGTTTGATTAATATGTGGCTGGTAGGTATGAGAAAGGGAATAAGGAGCAAGAACAAAATGCTACGGATAGTTAGCTGGTGGGTTGTATTTTAGGTCTTATGGCAAATGGTAGTGGGAAGACAGATAAGATATGTGTTTATATAAGAATGAGAAAGTGATAATGCAAGATCTTTAGTAATTGTAACGACCGGCCATTTCCAACCATTCCAATCGACAATCATCCACACATGTCAGACTTGAATTGCTCAAAACAACATATTGTTAATTTATATTTTGCAAAACTTAGCATATACAGTAAACAAATCAATCACAGAATCACAGACACGGTATTATAACAATAAACAGTGGAATAGATAAATAGTAGTTCATGAAGCTACTACATAACATCGGAGTTTAAAACGAAATACAACAGAAATCCCGAATTCATAGAAATCTCAATACATAATCAAATGACAAGTCTGAACATAAAACAACTGGGAATAACTGGAAAAGCTGAATAGATATAAGACAGATCTTTAAGCAAAACTCCAAGCTCCAAAGGTGAGTCTCAGATGCTGTGACACTCAGTCTGACCCGAGCATAAAACAAAACACAAAACACTCGAGTCAGGATTAACATTCTTATGCAAGTAAATCAACTCAAGTGAAATTCAAATAACTTGAAGGATGTTTGGGATTCTCATCCTCTAAGGATCCGTGAAACTATCTACATACATATTACAATACGCTACATCGATAATGTCTATAGTAAAACAAACTATTAAAATAGCGTTAAGGCGTTACCCATATTTCCCTTAACACATTTTTATATATATTCCTGTAGTCTATACAGTACCGTAATTACTCCGTAAATTGGAGGGCTATCGAGGGCACTCCATATGTACGGTACAAACCAAATTCATATTGGGCGCAATAAGGCATATAACATGACGCGCGAGGCAATGCTTAGGGTAGGATACCACCTTTTTGCACTCTCGGATTGGTGGTAACACATAGCAGCTACTACCGCCCACCCCGAGACACACTTCTAGATCAAAAGTGCATCCAATCAAATCACAATGTAATAGATATGGTATCGAAAATATATGCTCGATGGGGGGAGCGACCCCACTTGGCCCGGCATAACTACTGTTTTAGCTACATCAAGCTTACTCGAGGGAGTCAGGGCTGCGTTCATACCTCATACAGACGTTCGTCAAATCATCCTATTTCGTTTTGGAATCTTCACCATATGCGCAGTTGTTAAAGTGGTTTTCGGTATTGGCGGAGAGTATGACAATATCCGATCCCAGTCTCTTTAACAACCAAATACTTATTTCATACCGTGGTCATTTACATTTCAAACAGTTTATACTTCATATCATATTCATTTCAAAATCATATCACTTTCGAAATCATACACTTTTAAAATCATAACCACAAAATAGGTTAAACCATCATATCAAAATATTCGTATTTAAATCCATTAAATCTAAATCATAAAACCATCTTAAACCGTTTGAATATTGAAAGTAGTTTATATATTGAAATAGTTATACATTAAAAATAGTTTATATTTTAAAAAATAGGTTATAGATTAAAATAGTTTATATATTAAAATTAAAATATATATATCGTAAAATAGTTTCAGACTAGAATTGTTTCTTCCAATTTTCTAAATCAATTCAAATCAACCTTTGTTCTAAAATTCAGTTTAAATCAATCTCAGTTCAACAATTCCAATTGCAAAGGTTAAATGTTCAATTCAAATTCTCATTAAAACCATTTTAAATTTATATCGATTCCAAAGTCAGGTTTGAACTACAAATTCAAACCACTTTCAATTCAATAGGCTCCAAAGTTTAAATATTCAAATATTTGCAATAACTCAATTTGATAAATTTCATTTATATTTCAAAATTCAACTTTAATCTTATTTAAATTTGAAAACATTCGCTTAATCATTTTTAATAACATTTAAATAAAATCTCAGATTACATATTTAAATCAAAATTAAATATTTAATTTCAATTTTTATTTAAATTTAAAAATATTCATTTAATCACCTTTAGTTAAACATTTAAGTAAAATCTCAAATTACAAATTTAAATCAAAATTAAATATTCAAATTCAATTTTATTTAAATTTGAAAATATTTGTTTAATCACCGTTAATCAAAATCAAGCTATGTAACATCCCGCCTTTTTGCACACTTTAAACCGACACACGTGCCAATTCAAAGCATACGCAAGGGCGGATTGTTATGGGGTAAATAAGAAAAACAGAGAAGAAATAAAAACAAAAACAGAATCTCACAGCGGAAGGATAAAATATAATAACAAATATACAGTTCATAAACAGTTTACAAAAGCTTGATTCTTCTTTTACAATAAATATCAGAGTTACACATACCAATACAAGCAATGCAGCGGAATAGAAAGAGTGTGGTGTAATACTATATATAACATAATACTGATTCTTCGTCTTCGTCCTCCAAAGCTAAAATCTGCTATCCTGAAACGCTCAGACTGACCCGAGCGAATTTGAAAAGACAAAACACCCGAGTCAGACTAGAATATCTTATGTGAGTTAAATAAACAGAATATAAATATGAGTACAGTAACTCAAGAGATGTTCGGGATTTACATCTCCTAAGGATCCGTTAAACTATTTACTATGTAGTATATTGCGCTATTATAATAGTGTCTATTTATAAAATAAACTTACTTTTAAATAGCGTTAAGGCTTTACATTTTCCACCTTAACACGTAATAGTCCCAGTAGTCCGTCCAATATCATAGCCCCTCCTGATCGGGAAGCCACTAGAGGATACCACACGGGCTACGGGAGAAAACCAAACTCGTACAAGGCGCGATATGGTAGGTGACACGGCACAACTAGGCAATGCCAGGGTAGATATACCAATTGCTATCCAGGCTGGTGGAAACGCGTAGCCGCAGTTACCGCCCACCTCGGACTAACTCCCCAAAATCAAAATATAGAAGCGGCCACTGAATCAAATCCAAGTCAAATTATAATATCGAATAGGAGCGTCCGATCAGAGGAATGACCTCATTGGCCTGAGAATCGCTCCTGTTTTAGCCACCTTATGCCAACTCACGGGAGTTGGGTCCACGTATTTACCTTACAGGAAACGTCGCCACCACCTACTTCATTCTGGAATCTCCACCGCGTACACGGTTAGTCAAAGTAGTTTTCGGTATCGACAGAGAGTATGTCCATATCCGATCCCGGTCTCTTTGCCAACCAATCGTTATTATAACACCGCGGTCATTTAAAAATAGTTTATACTTTTAAAACCAGAATATAACCCATTTCAAACCGTAATATTACGATATCATTTCTTCTTTTAAAACCCAAAACAATATGATATCGTTTATCCCAAATAAAATTATTCCTTTCCAAAAATTTATGTCACTTTTTATTATTTAATATCCCATGTAACCAATATTCTGTTTGTAACTTTCAACATAATTCTTCGAAAATCCATAGCATTTTAAAACCATTATTTTCAAAACTAAATGGTTTGGATATTCAACGGTATGCGAATTAAAAAAAGTTTAACTTTACTGTTGCTTTATAAAGAAATAAATTACATGGCTTTCCAAATATTTCTTCTTTTAAAGTTAAACCAAAATCCAAAATATTACTTCAAGTCGCAAAACCATTTCAATTTTATATATATTTATATCCATTTTGGAGCATTAATATTTCAACTAAAGTTGGATTTTTATCCTTTCAAAATCAATATTCTATTAATTAATCTTGACCATTCACATAAAATCCATAATTAATAAGACTTCAATTTCTAGTAAAATATATATATATATATATATATATATTTCCAAATTCAATTTTTACTAGAATATTCATTTCTATTTATTTTGGGAAAATCCAATTACAAATATCATATCTTAAAATTTCCAACTTAACATTAAAACATAGGATATAAGTTATAAATCTCCATTTTCTAAATTTTCTTCCATTTTTAAATAAAGGAGTTTGTGCACCTTTTAATTTCAAAATTCTTAACTTTACATGTATATGAATACGGAAGAAAATATTTATACAGTATAAAATTTTAGATTATTATAAACCGTATTCCATCCAAACCATAGTAATCACATTTAAAATAGTTATATATATACCGCGGTGCCTGTATATAATTTTCTATCCTATGGTCAAGTGATACGGATATTTATCATTTCAATCCGCAATTTAAAAATAAACTGCGGTTGTATATCATTTCAAACCGCAATCCCGAAAGGAATGAAATATGCATGATAATTTGAAATTTAATGATATGCAATAAACATTCATTCATCAACACATCCATCATCCAATCGCAACCATCAACCAATATCAATCAATAACAATATATGTTTGGTAATATACAACAGGTAATAATTGGCAGTTTTATTTCAAATTATATTTATCAACTATTAATCTAACAATTTATATTCAGTGATAATTGACATAACTGTTAACTAGCAGTTCATATGCAAACAATAATTTCTAACAGCCAATTAACACGTAATAAATCAATTAAATTAACAGTTAAATTCAATAAAATGCAATTCAACAGATATAAATGAAATAACATGCCAAAAGCTCATAAATAAATTTCTATTCATTTCTAAACTTTATTTAACAAACATAAAAGCTTCTAGTAGTTGTGAGTGGGTCAAAACACTCACCTTTTGAATTTAAATCGAATTTAAATTCAATTTAAACTCAAAAATTCGCCCGTCTCAGAATTCGTCCAAACCAGCGTCATCAGATCCGTAATTTAAAAACGAACCTAACAAAAAAACCGCGCGTAAAACGGAGTTCGTATGCGAGAGTAATAGCAAAATTTGTGATTGAATACATTGAAAATAAAAAAAGAAAAGTGGAACACATTTGCAAATTGCCATGTCATCACTTACTGTGCATCATTCTCTCTCACGCGTTGCTTCCAGGCACGCGGCTACTGACTGAAACCCACATACATGCGTAAATTTTTGGAACACGCCGCTACCTCGCAGGTCATCGCGACCGCCCAGACCACCGCCCCCCCTGCGCCTCTAACCTCTGCACATCCTCAGACCATCACCACGCGACCACTGCGCCATCGTCCATCCCGTATGCACGCAGCCGCCGCCTCTCTCTGTAAAACCCTAGTCGAGTTTTGACGCCAATCTAACCGTTGAACCGCCAAACAAATTACATAGATGTGCTTCCCATCGTCCATACTACAATACCCAGAAACAGAATCTCGATCCGATAAAGTTTTGTGCGACGATGATGAACGGTTTTGGGGCTGTTTGAATTTATTCTGGATGAACGACAGCTCCAATTGAAAAACGAATTTCACCAGTATTTTACGCGTATCGAATACTTCAACATATATTTTTTCTGGAATTTTCTGACATTTTTGAGTTTTGACTTTTGATTTTGAACTGTGGATGGATCTGGAATTGGATCTGAGATGTATACATTTGGGGAAGAGAAAAGAGTGAAGAAATGAACGTACAGCAAATGAAAAAGAAAGGAGCTAGGGTTTATAGATGTATATTTATAGATAGGCTAGAGGTAGAGTAGCTAGACTGGATACGCGAACGTGCGTGACAAACCATGGTCCAAAAAGCCCGCTATGCCTCCGGAGTCGGATTTGTTAAAACTATATATCAAAATAGGTGTTTTAAAATATTCTGAACGCAATGGAAAAAGTTTCGCGACCAAATTCGATCGTATGAAGAAGTTATGCTAAAGAAACAAAAATTTCACATTGATTTCAAAATGCGTAAATTTCAAGGCGTTTCGGGTCCGTACGATCAAACGACAAGTCCGATTGCTACGAAACTTGAAACATCATTATAATTCAACTTTACGGATCCGATGAAACTGGTTTCGTCGAAATCCGAGTCCGTGACAAAAATGGCTATTTTTAATATTTATTAAATAAATTAAATAAATCATAAAAACAAATTTTATTTTTCAACTTCTATTATTAGCCAAATTTCATTACTAAGATAATTCAATCAGTTCCAATTGATTTAACACGCTTGAATTTGAATTAAAATGTATAAGTATATTAATTTGCAGCGTTAATATCCGCACTTTCTTATTATTAGGAAATTTAAAATTTTATTCTAAAACCCAATTATTAAAACTTATACCCTTATACTCTCAACAAAAATCTAACTAAATAAATAATTGGATTTCCATTTCAACTCATTATCTTGATTGCAATTAGCCTTTTTACCATAATTAAATTCCAAATTATTAATAACCCTTATTTTTCTCAACTATTTATTAATTCCAATCCAATTGAATTCAACACTATAAATTTGATTAATTTATTATATTCACTTCCTTTCTATTATTCAAAGTTATTGTTGTAAATACGACGAATACTAACATTAGTTTAAGATTTCACTCAATGTTTACAAATTCCATTTCCATTTAATAACGTAATATTTTACGTTCAATTCTATTTCATTTGTCGTAAATACCACTTGTTGAATTAAATACTCAAATCATAAATAAATCTTGCTTCTAAAGTTATACCAACAATGGTCCAGTTAAATTTGAAATAGCTTTACCTTTATTTTATGAAATTAACTATTGCAATAAATCCAAATTTATAAAGAAGGTTAGATTCCTATACTACTTCTTTGGTCTCAATTAACCTTTTATGGCGAGTATGAATTTCCATGTATAATTGAAACTTTTATATCCCTTAAATTTTTTTTTTTACTATCATTCAATATCTACACATTCTAGCTAATTTCAACTAACATATAAATTAGCTATTCCAACTTCCATTAATTTCGATTATCATACTATAGAAATTAAATTCCCTTAACCACATAAATAAAAGTTGATCCCCATCTATTTACATTATATCACGTTTGCATAAATTTATTCAATGGTCACTTTTAATTAATAACTATCAAATTTCCAATCCAAATGTAAATCTTCCACCTTTGAATTCTTATATTAAATGGAATTTAATATTTACTGATTCAACATTTATATGTTTCTAAAAATTAGCTCCAACCAAATGTGACAATTTACATTTCATTTCTATGCAATATATACTCATCTTATTCCATTTATTTGGTTACTGCATTGAAATCTATTTATTAACCAATACTAACGTTATTATCATTAAAAAAAAAAATTTGATTCCCCATTTCACCCTTCTATTCAAACCAAGTATCATGCTATGATAATATTTTACGTTGTTCACACTGAATAAAATCAACCTTTTCATCGTTATCAATTAATCATACATTGATTGCACTAATTTAAGGAATTAATTGCCATTGATATCCGATTAAATTTAATAGGCCATATAAATAGGTAATATATATACGAATTAAATAAATTCAATATTTCCATTTCGTT
This sequence comes from Allium cepa, assembly GCA_030765085.1. Classification (NCBI taxonomy): domain Eukaryota; kingdom Viridiplantae; phylum Streptophyta; class Magnoliopsida; order Asparagales; family Amaryllidaceae; genus Allium; species Allium cepa. The sequence goes on from CM060939.1 coordinate 293,834,630, forward strand.
TTTTCCTGTACTAAATTTATTACTAAGTGTATATACTCCACTTTATCAATATACCTGAAATTTCTACCTAAAATAAGGATACGTTTCCACTGGAATTTACATTTACACCTTACGTTACAACATTAATCAACTTGCTTAACGTTTTATATGATTTCTACCCTTTACTTCATAAATTAACTCATTCCACCTAAACCCTTATCTACAAAATATTTCAACATCACATTTCACCACATACCAATTGACCTAATTATTTATTTATTAAGTCATCTCATTTAAATAATTTATCAAAGTGAAACGTTCATTCAAGGTACAGATTTATTACTTGCGTTACCGAATTCCTTAATTTATTCTAATTTCCGTTTTCATTCCTTTACTGCATTAAATTAATTTAATATTCCCATTTATTTCTCATATTAAATATATATACAGGTAAAGCCTTTTCACTACTTAAATTCATTTGAATTAGCTTCGAATTCTATAAGTAGGTTTAATACATATTATTTTCTACTAAATTCAATTACAACTTATTAAAGAAAAACGAATTAAAACCATGAAATAAATGAAATCTTCCCATTTGTTTTCTTATATTAATTTCTTAGCCTATAAATAACAATTTACAGCACTTAAATTTCTCGTCATTTTGTTCCAACTGGAAATTCTTAGACTTAAATTCCCATGGTTTCATTTCATTTAGTCATTTGCTTCAAAAAAAAAAAATCACAGATCTTAATTTCTTTCTAACTTAAATTATTTAAATCCTATTAAAATGACTAAATTGAACTAACGAAAATTACGGGTCGTTACACTCTCCCCCACTCAAAACTTTTCGTCCCCGAAAAGGAAAAGGAAGGGAGAAGTAAGAATAAACAGTATATCTAATTTCAAATATTAACTTATAACAATAATTTACTAAATTAATTTCCTTTAATGAATTACACTTGTTTTATAATCATTATGTCTTTTAATACTTGAATTATTAAAGTTGGAAAACAATTTCAACAAAATTCTAAGTCCAAAATTTACGAAAAATTTTGGCAGAGTCTCCTTTGTACGGAGGGACTCTGGAGAAAATATAATATCCAAATATACAAATATATTACATATATATCCAAAATAAAATATCCCATACGGGAAAATATATAAATAGCGCTTTAATCGTAATCCGAAAACGTACCTATTTGTCGGGCAATACGCTTATTATTTTGGAACCAAAAGCAGTAGCAGTTGCTTCCAACCCCTGTATTCACTTATATAATCTAAAAGTTAAATATTTATTTTACAGTGAAATGTTAGGGTAGATTCAATCATTCATATCCAAATCAAATGCAACAACCATACATTTTAACAAACAGCATACACCACAAACAACAATCATTCAATCAAACAAACAATTAGTTGTTAGGTTCAAATTCCGAAATTATACGAAATGTAAAATAACTATCAAGTGCATCTTTTACTCAACAGTCTTAGATGGAACAAAGATAGATTATTTCTCCATCCCACAACTTCAAAATTCCTTACCCAACAACCATACATCAACCAAACAATTCAAATCAACACCAAAATAGCTTATTATACATTTATTTCATACTTCAGTGGTTTGATTTTCTTCCCTTCCTTTATGAGGGATTTCTTTGTTCTTACAAGTTTTATTTTCCATTTATTACAAAATTCATTATATTTGTATTCCAATTTATTGACTAAAGTATATATCATCTATTTATACTACTTACCTTTACTTATATAGTAAAATTTCCAATTTATCTTAAGCTTATACAATTAATTCTCATTAACCATAGCAAATTAATAGAATACCTTTTCCCTCAAGCTTCACTTGTAAGATTTTTCTTAAATTCTTAATCTGCTAACATTCATTCTTATAAGTGGAAGTTTTTATTTATTCATCAACTATTAATTGTAGTCATTTCAAATTTTTCTACTTTCCATTATATTGGAATAGGGAAGATTAAAACATACTTAAGTCAATAATCATACAATCAATCCTTATTTAGAATATCATTTTATATACTTAAGTTCATATCACCTATTAATAATACTTAACTTTATTTTTAGTAAAATTTCAATCATAACTTAAGTTTATACCATTTAATTCTTATTATAGCAGTAATTTATTGAATACTTCATTTTTCCTAAATTCCTACTTGTAAAATATTCAATTCCAGTTTCTTATCTAACACTTCAACTTTTATATTTGGGTAAGTTATTTATGTTAAGGAAATTGCAATTGAACTTATACAAGTTTAATCTCCATTCTTTTAATTAAATTTAATGTTTATTCATATTACCCTTTGTCTCATATGTATGCAAATTCCTCTTTATAGCTTTGCAGTTATTCTCTTATTTCAATTAGAGGTTTCAATTCATTTATTACTTAACTTTTATTTCACTAACAAATTTTAAACAATTAATTAACGGAAAAATTTAGAATTAAATACCGGGTTAAATTTCAATTTGTTTCAAAATAATAGGTAAATAAGTTCTTACATCTCAATATCTCTAATTATAGTTAGAGCAATAAAAGAAAAAAAATTTAGAAAATTTCAAAATAAATCTGCAGTAGAATTTACTACAGTGGCCTTTCCCCTTCGAACTCGAAAAATGAAAGTCGATGATGCGGCCGTCATCACCGAATTTATTTTCCAGCGACAGAGAGGAAAATACAGAATTTAATTTCTCCCAAAATCTTCTTTTTAAAACAATTCTTCCAAATTATACGAAATATTTATATAAGAAAATACTTATAAACCAAATCATTATATTTCATAAATTCTTTGAAAACATATTTGGAAAAAATCCCGGACTTAAGTTCTAAATTTCCAATTTGATTTATCATAATTTCAACTTAGCTTCAGTTATTATAGATATTTTTATTTTCTAACACCCAATCTATAGCAACCAAATATATATATATATCTTTATAAAACTATTTTTATATATAGAAAATATAATAGGCAAAATTATTTCATTTACCTATATTAAAACGGATATTATGTCGGTCTGTCCTATTAAGTGTTTAGAAATCCCTATTGATGACATAGCGTCCCATGCATCAACCAGAATTTATAAATACAAAGCGGAACAGATTAACACAATATAAAAATCTTTTTATTAATACTAACAAATACGCTCTCTCATATATATACACTCAGCGACTCCCATAGGATATTTCTACCCTATTAACAAAGAGTCAAACCCCACAAAGCCAAGGTTTATCGCTAAACCTGGCTCTGATACCAACTGTAACATCCCGCCTTTTTGCACACTTTAAACCGACACACGTGCCAATTCAAAGCATACGCAAGGGCGGATTGTTATGGGGTAAATAAGAAAAACAGAGAAGAAATAAAAACAAAAACAGAATCTCACAGCGGAAGGATAAAATATAATAACAAATATACAGTTCATAAACAGTTTACAAAAGCTTGATTCTTCTTTTACAATAAATATCAGAGTTACACATACCAATACAAGCAATGCAGCGTAATAGAAAGAGTGTGGTGTAATACTATATATAACATAATACTGATTCTTCGTCTTCGTCCTCCAAAGCTAAAATCTGCTATCCTGAAACGCTCAGACTGACCCGAGCGAATTTGAAAAGACAAAACACCCGAGTCAGACTAGAATATCTTATGTGAGTTAAATAAACAGAATATAAATATGAGTACAGTAACTCAAGAGATGTTCGGGATTTACATCTCCTAAGGATCCGTTAAACTATTTACTATGTAGTATATTGCGCTATTATAATAGTGTCTATTTATAAAATAAACTTACTTTTAAATAGCGTTAAGGCTTTACATTTTCCACCTTAACACGTAATAGTCCCAGTAGTCCGTCCAATATCATAGCCCCTCCTGATCGGGAAGCCACTAGAGGATACCACACGGGCTACGGGAGAAAACCAAACTCGTACAAGGCGCGATATGGTAGGTGACACGGCACAACTAGGCAATGCCAGGGTAGATATACCAATTGCTATCCAGGCTGGTGGAAACGCGTAGCCGCAGTTACCGCCCACCTCGGACTAACTCCCCAAAATCAAAATATAGAAGCGGCCACTGAATCAAATCCAAGTCAAATTATAATATCGAAGAGGAGCGTCCGATCAGAGGAATGACCTCATTGGCCTGAGAATCGCTCCTGTTTTAGCCACCTTATGCCAACTCACGGGAGTTGGGTCCACGTATTTACCTTACAGGAAACGTCGCCACCACCTACTTCATTCTGGAATCTCCACCGCGTACACGGTTAGTCAAAGTGGTTTTCGGTATCGACAGAGAGTATGTCCATATCCGATCCCGGTCTCTTTGCCAACCAATCGTTATTATAACACCGCGGTCATTTAAAAATAGTTTATACTTTTAAAACCAGAATATAACCCATTTCAAACCGTAATATTACGATATCATTTCTTCTTTTAAAACCCAAAACAATATGATATCGTTTATCCCAAATAAAATTATTCCTTTCCAAAAATTTATGTCACTTTTTATTATTTAATATCCCATGTAACCAATATTCTGTTTGTAACTTTCAACATAATTCTTCGAAAATCCATAGCATTTTAAAACCATTATTTTCAAAACTAAATGGTTTGGATATTCAACGGTATGCGAATTAAAAAAAGTTTAACTTTACTGTTGCTTTATAAAGAAATAAATTACATGGCTTTCCAAATATTTCTTCTTTTAAAGTTAAACCAAAATCCAAAATATTACTTCAAGTCGCAAAACCATTTCAATTTTATATATATTTATATCCATTTTGGAGCATTAATATTTCAACTAAAGTTGGATTTTTATCCTTTCAAAATCAATATTCTATTAATTAATCTTGACCATTCACATAAAATCCATAATTAATAAGACTTCAATTTCTAGTAAAATATATATATATATATATATATATATATATATTTCCAAATTCAATTTTTACTAGAATATTCATTTCTATTTATTTTGGGAAAATCCAATTACAAATATCATATCTTAAAATTTCCAACTTAACATTAAAACATAGGATATAAGTTATAAATCTCCATTTTCTAAATTTTCTTCCATTTTTAAATAAAGGAGTTTGTGCACATTTTAATTTCAAAATTCTTAACTTTACATGTATATGAATACGGAAGAAAATATTTATACAGTATAAAATTTTAGATTATTATAAACCGTATTCCATCCAAACCATAGTAATCACATTTAAAATAGTTATATATATACCGCGGTGCCTGTATATAATTTTCTATCCTATGGTCAAGTGATACGGATATTTATCATTTCAATCCGCAATTTAAAAATAAACTGCGGTTGTATATCATTTCAAACCGCAATCCCGAAAGGAATGAAATATGCATGATAATTTGAAATTTAATGATATGCAATAAACATTCATTCATCAACACATCCATCATCCAATCGCAACCATCAACCAATATCAATCAATAACAATATATGTTTGGTAATATACAACAGGTAATAATTGGCAGTTTTATTTCAAATTATATTTATCAACTATTAATCTAACAATTTATATTCAGTGATAATTGACATAACTGTTAACTAGCAGTTCATATGCAAACAATAATTTCTAACAGCCAATTAACACGTAATAAATCAATTAAATTAACAGTTAAATTCAATAAAATGCAATTCAACAGATATAAATGAAATAACATGCCAAAAGCTCATAAATAAATTTCTATTCATTTCTAAACTTTATTTAACAAACATAAAAGCTTCTAGTAGTTGTGAGTGGGTCAAAACACTCACCTTTTGAATTTAAATCGAATTTAAATTCAATTTAAACTCAAAAATTCGCCCGTCTCAGAATTCGTCCAAACCAGTGTCATCAGATCCGTAATTTAAAAACGAACCTAACAAAAAAACCGCGCGTAAAACGGAGTTCGTATGCGAGAGTAATAGCAAAATTTGTGATTGAATACATTGAAAATAAAAAAAGAAAAGTGGAACACATTTGCAAATTGCCATGTCATCACTTACTGTGCATCATTCTCTCTCACGCGTTGCTTCCAGGCACGCGGCTACTGACTGAAACCCACATACATGCGTAAATTTTTGGAACACGCCGCTACCTCGCAGGTCATCGCGACCGCCCAGACCACCGCCCCCCCTGCGCCTCTAACCTCTGCACATCCTCAGACCATCACCACGCGACCACTGCGCCATCGTCCATCCCGTATGCACGCAGCCGCCGCCTCTCTCTGTAAAACCCTAGTCGAGTTTTGACGCCAATCTAACCGTTGAACCGCCAAACAAATTACATAGATGTGCTTCCCATCGTCCATACTACAATACCCAGAAACAGAATCTCGATCCGATAAAGTTTTGTGCGACGATGATGAACGGTTTTGGGGCTGTTTGAATTTATTCTGGATGAACGACAGCTCCAATTGAAAAACGAATTTCACCAGTATTTTACGCGTATCGAATACTTCAACATATATTTTTTCTGGAATTTTCTGACATTTTTGAGTTTTGACTTTTGATTTTGAACTGTGGATGGATCTGGAATTGGATCTGAGATGTATACATTTGGGGAAGAGAAAAGAGTGAAGAAATGAACGTACAGCAAATGAAAAAGAAAGGAGCTAGGGTTTATAGATGTATATTTATAGATAGGCTAGAGGTAGGGTAGCTAGACTGGATACGCGAACGTGCGTGACAAACCATGGTCCAAAAAGCCCGCTATGCCTCCGGAGTCGGATTTGTTAAAACTATATATCAAAATAGGTGTTTTAAAATATTCTGAACGCAATGGAAAAAGTTTCGCGACCAAATTCGATCGTATGAAGAAGTTATGCTAAAGAAACAAAAATTTCACATTGATTTCAAAATGCGTAAATTTCAAGGCGTTTCGGGTCCGTACGATCAAACGACAAGTCCGATTGCTACGAAACTTGAAACATTATTATAATTCAACGTTACGGATCCGATGAAACTGGTTTCGTCGAAATCCGAGTCCGTGACAAAAATGGCTATTTTTAATATTTATTAAATAAATTAAATAAATCATAAAAACAAATTTTATTTTTCAACTTCTATTATTAGCCAAATTTCATTACTAAGATAATTCAATCAGTTCCAATTGATTTAACACGCTTGAATTTGAATTAAAATGTATAAGTATATTAATTTGCAGCGTTAATATCCGCACTTTCTTATTATTAGGAAATTTAAAATTTTATTCTAAAACCCAATTATTAAAACTTATACCCTTATACTCTCAACAAAAATCTAACTAAATAAATAATTGGATTTCCATTTCAACTCATTATCTTGATTGCAATTAGCCTTTTTACCATAATTAAATTCCAAATTATTAATAACCCTTATTTTTCTCAACTATTTATTAATTCCAATCCAATTGAATTCAACACTATAAATTTGATTAATTTATTATATTCACTTCCTTTCTATTATTCAAAGTTATTGTTGTAAATACGACGAATACTAACATTAGTTTAAGATTTCACTCAATGTTTACAAATTCCATTTCCATTTAATAACGTAATATTTTACGTTCAATTCTATTTCATTTGTCGTAAATACCACTTGTTGAATTAAATACTCAAATCATAAATAAATCTTGCTTCTAAAGTTATACCAACAATGGTCCAGTTAAATTTGAAATAGCTTTACCTTTATTTTATGAAATTAACTATTGCAATAAATCCAAATTTATAAAGAAGGTTAGATTCCTATACTACTTCTTTGGTCTCAATTAACCTTTTATGGCGAGTATGAATTTCCATGTATAATTGAAACTTTTATATCACTTAAATTTTTTTTTTACTATCATTCAATATCTACACATTCTAGCTAATTTCAACTAACATATAAATTAGCTATTCCAACTTCCATTAATTTCGATTATCATACTATAGAAATTAAATTCCCTTAACCACATAAATAAAAGTTGATCCCCATCTATTTACATTATATCACGTTTGCATAAATTTATTCAATGGTCACTTTTAATTAATAACTATCAAATTTCCAATCCAAATGTAAATCTTCCACTTTTGAATTCTTATATTAAATGGAATTTAATATTTACTGATTCAACATTTATATGTTTCTAAAAATTAGCTCCAACCAAATGTGACAATTTACATTTCATTTCTATGCAATATATACTCATCTTATTCCATTTATTTGGTTACTGCATTGAAATCTATTTATTAACCAATACTAACGTTATTATCATTAAAAAAAAAAATTTGATTCCCCATTTCACCCTTCTATTCAAACCAAGTATCATGCTATGATAATATTTTACGTTGTTCACACTGAATAAAATCAACCTTTTCATCGTTATCAATTAATCATACATTGATTGCACTAATTTAAGGAATTAATTGCCATTGATATCCGATTAAATTTAATAGGCCATATAAATAGGTAATATATATACGAATTAAATAAATTCAATATTTCCATTTCGTTTTTTCCTGTACTAAATTTATTACTAAGTGTATATACTCCACTTTATCAATATACCTGAAATTTCTACCTAAAATAAGGATACGTTTCCACTGGAATTTACATTTACACCTTACGTTACAACATTAATCAACTTGCTTAACGTTTTATATGATTTCTACCCTTTACTTCATAAATTAACTCATTCCACCTAAACCCTTATCTACAAAATATTTCAACATCACATTTCACCACATACCAATTGACCTAATTATTTATTTATTAAGTCATCTCATTTAAATAATTTATCAAAGTGAAACGTTCATTCAAGGTACAGATTTATTACTTGCGTTACCGAATTCCTTAATTTATTCTAATTTCCGTTTTCATTCCTTTACTGCATTAAATTAATTTAATATTCCCATTTATTTCTCATATTAAATATATATACAGGTAAAGCCTTTTCACTACTTAAATTCATTTGAATTAGCTTCGAATTCTATAAGTAGGTTTAATACATATTATTTTCTACTAAATTCAATTACAACTTATTAAAGAAAAACGAATTAAAACCATGAAATAAATGAAATCTTCCCATTTGTTTTCTTATATTAATTTCTTAGCCTATAAATAACAATTTACAGCACTTAAATTTCTCGTCATTTTGTTCCAACTGGAAATTCTTAGACTTAAATTCCCATGGTTTCATTTCATTTAGTCATTTGCTTCAAAAAAAAAAATCACAGATCTTAATTTCTTTCTAACTTAAATTATTTAAATCCTATTAAAATGACTAAATTGAACTAACGAAAATTACGGGTCGTTACAAGCTATCAAGTTATAAAAACATATCTTTAAAACCTCAAAATCAATAAATCCCAAATCGATCATTCTTTAAATTCAATTATTAACCAATTTAAATTTCAAGTCAACTTTAATTTATCTTTCCAACCATTATTTATTAAAGTTATTACAAAATCTATTTAAAAAAATTTTTAATATAATTTTTAAATAAAATTAAACATATTATATATATATTAATTATTACAAAAATATATTTTAAAAGATTAATATAAATTGTAAAAAATTTATTTAAAACATATTATATATATATTAGTTAAATTAAATTCTTATTAAATTTTATTATATTGATTATTATTAAATCTTAATTATGTATTTAAAAATAATAAGGTTATAAGTAAAATCTTAAAATTTATATTTTCAAACTTAACTTATAAATTTAAAATTTTCAAAACATATAATTTTAAAAATCTAATTTTTACACATATATTAAAATAAAAATAGAATCTTTTTATTATATTTTAAAAATCAATTTTTACAAAACTCATATATTTCCTTTCAAAACTTTGGAAATCGTTTTTCAAAATTAGACCAATGGTGTTCGTATATAGTTTTCTATCCTATGGTCAAGTTGTACTGATATTTATCATTTCAATCTGCGATAATTTAATATTTTACGGGTATATATCATTTCAACCCGCAATTCCAAAATTTCAAAACCAATAAAATCGCTTGGGTTTATCATTTCAACCCAAAATGTAACGATCCCGAATTTTTGAGCTAAATTTAAATTGGTAATTTATTCAATTTTGAAATTAATTTGTGAATTAATTTGATTTTTCAATTTAAGCGAGATATTCATTTGTTTCTTTACTTATGAATACAAATTGATTATAAATTGGATTCTTGAAATTGAAATGCAAAATGTAAGACAAGACAATAAGTATTAAAGTAAAATAAAAATAAATATTTAAATTAGAAATAGAAATAAGTATATGAGATGAATTAAACTATAAAATGAATACAAAGTAACACATTAGCTAAAAATATAACAACATATTAAAATAGAATTCATTTATATTATAAAGAATGCAAGGACAAAACAAATATAGATATGTAAGTAAGGCAAAAGAAAAAAAATATCTACAAAGCACAAAAACAAGAAATCATTTCAACATAAACAATCCCATTTCAGCCGAAATAACATCAAATGAAATGATTCCTGTAAACAGAAAAAGAAACATATGTACATTGTATAATATCTTCTCAGTACACAGCATGGCTGAAGTAAACAAATGTACGAACCAAAATATTTGCAGCCACCAAATTAAAGAATGAATCAGCATAGTCAACAAGCAAAGATATATTCAAGTAGAAACCAATAGAATATGTATAAACACTTGAACATAAAGGACAAAGTAATTAATGCAACATACCTTTAGCATATCAAAGCAAGGTATCAGCCGAGTTAAAGGAATGCAAGCATCTTCAGCCATGCCTATTGTACAAACAAGATTATACTGTAAACTTCTTTTTATATATATCACCTTCCTCATTTTCATTTTGTTCATCAAAACTAAGCCAAAACAAAGTCAGAAAGAAAAGAAGAAAGCCTGACTATTAATCTTCAGTTCAAAAGTTTACACTTTTCTTCTCAAAATTCCTTTATCATCTAAGCTTAAAACAAAAAGCAGATCCAAATTTTTTTTTACCGGAAACAAATAGAGCTTCAGTTCAAGCTAGTTTCAAAAACAAAGTTTCTGATCCAAAATCAAACAACTTCAAGTGGATCAAGGTTCCAATCTGAAGCTAGGTAAATTCAGATACAAGTATACTCAGATCAAGCAGGCTAAAAACATCATGTACATAATCATTTCAGCAAATCAATCTGAAAGAATCAAATTCCAGATTAAAATCTGTTCCAGGTTTTCAAAACATAGCCTCTGTTCTTCTCTGCGTCAATCTCTGGTGAGTAAACATATTATCTTGAAGTTTAAATCTTGGTGATTGATTTGTGGAAAATCTTGTGTTAGCTATCTATTGTATATATGAAATTCTGTGATGATTGCTGTTACTGGAAGTTGTATCTTGCCATGTTTTCAATATTTCAAGCTACAGAGCAAATGAAAGTAAATAAATTTAAAACAAAACCTTTTCATATAACTAAATTAAAACTTAGGAATTTAAATTAGAAAGGTTTGTTTGAACTAAAATCAGAACTTAGATTTGTTTGAAAGTTCACAGTGTGATATAGATATTTGGATGTTCATGTTACAGTAAAAAAAAAAGACCATAAGTTAAAAATTCGAATGTTTTAAATTGTGAATTTGATTTTATATCATGATTAAGGATACAAAGCTAGGATTTTTAAACCAAAAACAATAATTTTTAGAGGATTAAACAAGGTGCAATTTCTATATGAACTCAAACTGCACTTTTATCAATTTCTGTCGGATGAATAAATATTAGGTTCTGAAATTTGTTGCATAGCTAGATTGATAATACACGAATTCAAGAAAAATGCTAAAAAATTTATTCAATTCGAGGATTTTGGGGTCGATTCGAATATAGGGTTTGGTTCGAGTTTTATCTGGGGTCTGTAAAAATGTAATTTTCGTCGCCGTGATTTGATCGAGCTTCTCGCGGTTGTGGGAGGTGGTAGGGAAGAGTATGGCCATGACGTGGACGGAGTTTCATCGCCTACATGAGTCGGTGTTGGTCGAACGTGGCGAATTGCTGTCAAGCGTTCGAGTTTTTAGTTCGAGCTACATGCATAATTTTGTTATCGATAAATTCGTGACAAACTGGGTTTTGTTATCGAATATTGGGTCGATTCGTGGTTTGCTGGAGGCAGTGTGGGTCGGGGGGGGGGGGGGGGGAGGGGGAGGGTGGCAAACCACCGTGCACGTGCACGGTGGCAAGGGAATGTCAGCGGTTTCGAGTTTGATCCTGGTGCGTGCGTGAGTTTCAAATACTTCAGTTATTAACTTAAAGTTAAGAAAAAAAAGAAGGGGGGAAGTAGAAAACGAACAGGTAGAAGAGGAAGAGTATGCAAGAGAGGGACGCGGGAAGAAGGTAAGTGAGACTCGAGCTTTACTCGAGTAAACAGAATATTTACTTCGGTTTAAATTACTAAGGATTAGCCTAATACATTTTTAAGTTATTTTGTGAAGTAAAATTTAATATTTATTTAAGTAAACATTGTTGACAAATTTAAAACTAAGATATGATTTAAAATCATTAAGAGAGATTAGACTAATAATTAATTTATATGGGAAGTTAATTAAGAATGTAATTGATTTATACTTGTAATTAAATAAGTGATTTAAGATTTAATAAATCTGTAATTAAAGATTGATATTTATAACTTTGCGTTTAAATCAATTTAGAACTTAAGAATTTAACTATCTACTTAAAGTTAATGAATAGTAATTAACTAATTAAATGCTTAATAAATTAATTAAGAAATTGATTGGTAATTAAATAGGTAATTCACTTTTATAAATTAATGATTAAGGTTATAAATTAATAATTAAGAATTAATTAGTTAAGTAATAACTAATAAGGTAATAAGTTGATTTATTAGTGATTAATCACACAGAATAATAATGATTTATTCCTAAGTAATTAATTAAGTTAAGTAAATCAAACTATATTGATATGAATTGATGATTCTTGTTTGATTGACTCTGATATCTATTTGATGATATTCTGTGATGTTCTGTGATATGTTTTGATGTGTCTATGATGATTGTGTGATTTATCTATGATAAATGCTATGTGAATTAAATTATTGAATTAAACTGTTTAAATTAATTAGACAACTTGACCTTTAAAACGACATTTGAATTTCGATGCGACAGGAAGTCGGACTCCAGTTGGTTATCCGAAACCCACATCGAAATGTGACGATGAATCTTTGTGATTGATAAATTTACTTTATTTATCAATCTGTTAATGAAGATAAGCATTAAAAATTATACCGCTTATCGATATTGATATATCTGTGATGATTGATGTTGTGCACTATTGTGTAAAACCCCTGAACCACACCATACACACGCGAATATGGATTTCACGAGGAAATCTGTTGAGTCACAGATTTTTGAAAATAGTTTTAAAATTTGAATTTTTAATTCAAATGGGTTGGAAATGGATTGGGTTTAAAGGGAAAAGCTTTTGAAAAGCTGTTTTAAAAATGTAAGTTATTTTGAATAACTTAATAAAGATTTGAAATTGAAATAATTTTTAATTTAAAATTGAATTCAATATTTGAAATTGAATTCAATGATTTGGAAATTATGGTCTAAATAGGTTATACAAGTTATAAAGGAGTTTATATGGGTTTTTAACCATTTAAAAAGTATAGTTTGGGAAATCTAAATCTAAATCCAAGTTTTATACTTGAATGGTTTTAACTAATGTAATTGTAATCAGTTTTTTCCAAAACGAAAACTATTTGTTTTCAAATAATAATAGCTTTCATTTAAAAAAAGGATTTCCAAATTATGTTGAAAGGTTTCAAGTTTGAAATGGAATTGAAATGTTTTGAAAGCTATGAAATGAGTCTTTGATTCAAAGACCGGACGAGTTAATCCAACTTGAATTGGGATTGTTTTGTAAGACTATGAATGAATCTTTGGAAACGGATTTTGAAAGCTATAAGTTAAAACTTTGATTTAAAAGATTCAACGAGTTAATCGGGTTTTGAAAGCTATAAGTTAAATCTTGATTTAAATATTTAACGAGTTAATTGAAATGGAAATTGTTTTGAAATCCATAAATGGATCTTTGTGAATGGGGTGAACTTTGTGAATTGAATCTTTTTGTTTAAAAGATTTAAAGTGTGGAAATTGTTTAAACCATTGAAGGTTGTTGAAATGAATTTCTTTGTTCAAAAGATTAGAAATGTCAATTTGTTTTAACCATTTGAATGAAAGGCTTTGAGCTTTAAGCTGTGATTTAACTGAGACCCCAGTATCCATATAATTTTTAATATTGCGCTCGTTATTTGGTTTAGCCGGAGGAGGACCTTTCTGTCATATAACCCATTCCGAATAGTGATACGACGTATATGGATATCATTTGAAGACCGGTGGTGAAGACCGGGTATTTGCGAGAGCGATAGGATGACCTATCGATTATCTCTGCACTGAGTCGCGCCGGTATAGAGATTCCCTAAGTGATGTGAAGTCCGATCGGGATTGTGAATACCCGGATTGCAAGGGCTTCTTCGGAAGTGCCTTCGGTTTTGTTCGAACCCGGAACAGACTTGTATGGTTGTATGTCCGACACTACACTTTGAGATATAAAGCCGATTTCTTTCAAATACATATCTGTTGGCGGCGGAGAATTTATTCTCTTAGCTTAACACCCTTCTCTGAGACGTACGAGCTCAGAGGTTATGTAGTTGAAGGTTATCAGTGATATACTCCCAATTTGGTAGTGTGACATGCTGAGTGCTGCTGTGTGTTGATGATCATTTGTGATCAAAACATGGCTTTGTATAAAGCGTAGCTTTGTGGACGAGACTACATCAGGACCTCACTCCCCGGAAATGGTCGAAACAGGAAGATGCGGCAAGGTTATGAGGGTCGCGCCCTTTAGGGTGTGTCATTCCCTTCTGGTAAAGGGTGATATCAGAGTATGGAGCCCAGATATTTACCTATGTGGTGGCTCCAATCTCATTTACTGTGTGGTTGTTGCTTTGTGGTTTAGAGGCGCCTCGGATAAAGGTCCCAAAGGACCGAGGGATGGCATGCTCGAGTAGTAGTTACCTAGTTACAGAGGTAGCCAGGTCTTGTGTTGGCAGAGATCCGGTTAGGTTCTCGGGACGTCCCGCCAGAGGCGATCCCATTGACAGTAGGAAGTTCTTTAGCCTGACCATTTGTTGGAAATCCAAAGAAACAATACGAGCCTTGTACGGTTTTAGTTGTATAACCTGCCATGAAATGTGGCGGTAACCTGCTATTGAACATGGTAGCTATAGTAGGCATACGATAATGGTCGTATGTTGGCTAAGATTTATATTATACTTTCGAAATGTTTTCTGCACTTTGCCCTTATAATAATAATATTGAAAAGAATCTACGTATCAAGCATGTTTAACTATCATAAGAAGAAATCTACTCCAATTCTGTGATTGCATTGTGTGTGTGGCGGGAGGTCTTATGGTAGTTACATTTTCTAAAAGCATTGCGGATCTATTTTAAATTTTTTCTTTGTTTGTTTTAAAGATAAACTGTTTTTGTAACGTCCCGCCTTTTCGCACACTTTAAACGACACACATGCCGATTCAAAGCATACGCAAGGGCGGATTGTTATGGGGTAAATAAGAAAAACAGAGAAGAAATAAAACAAAATAGAATCTCACAGCGGAAGGATAAAATATAATAATAGATATACAATTCAGAACAGTTTACAAATAGTTATTTCACTTATACAATGAACATCAGAGTCACACATACCAATACAACAATGCAGCGGAATATAAAGAGTGTGTGGTGCAATACTATATATAAATAATGCTGAATCTTCGTCTTCGTCCTCCAAGCTAAATCTGCTATCCTGAAATGCTCGGACTGACCCGAGCGAATTTTGAAAAGACAAAAACACTCGAGTCAGGCTAGAATATCTTATGTGAGTTAAATAAACAGAAATAAATATGAGTACAGTAACTCAAGAGATGCTCGGGATTTACATCTCCTAAGGATCCGTTAAACTATTTACTATATAGTATATTGCGCTATTATAATAGCGTCTATTCATAAAATAAACTTACTTTTTAATAGCGTTAAGGGGTTACCCATATAGCCCTTAACACGTAATAGTCCCAGTAGTCCATCCAATATCATAGTCCCTCCTGATCGGGAAGCCACTAGAGGATATCACACGGGCTACGGGAGAAAACCAAACTCGTACAAGGCGCGATAGGGTAGGTGACACGGCACAACTAGGCAATGCCAGGGTAGATATACCAATTACGCTTCCGGGCCGATGGTAACGCGAAGCCGCAGCAACCGCCCACCTCGAAACAACTCCCCAAATAAAAAAAATAGAAGTGGCCACTGAATCAATCCAAAGTCATAGTATAATATCGAAGAGGAGTGTCCGATCAGAGGAATGACCTCATTAACCCGTCGATCGCTCCTGTTTTAGCCACCTTATGCCAACTCACGGGAGTCGGGTCCACGTATTTACCTTACAGGAATCGTCGCCACCAACCTACTTCATTCTGGAATCTCCACCGCGTACACGGTTAGTCAAAGTGGTTTTCGGTATCGACAGAGAGTATGTCCATATCCGATCCCGGTCTCTTTGCCAACCCATCGTTATTATAACACCGCGGTTATTTAAAACAGTTTATACTTTTAAAACCAGAATATAATCCATTTCAAAACCATAATATTACGATATCATTCCAAGACCCAAAACCATATTTTACCACTTATCCCAAATATAATTTCTTTCCAATAATAAAAAGGCTTTAACTTCATAATATCTGAAAATCGAATATTTTCAAAGCATAATATTTTTGGAAATCCATAATTTCAACCATAACTTTTAAAACTCAAATGGTTTGGATATTCAACGGTATATGAATTTCAAGGGCTTAACTTTACTGTCACTTTGTAAAGAAATAAGTTATATGGCTTTATGGAAATATTTCTTTATCTAAAGTTAAGACCATAATTTAGATATCACTCTTAAGTTCCAAAACCATTTCAATTTCCATATATATAAATCCATTGGAGTATTAATATTCAAAAACTAAAATTGGAATATATTCTTTCAACAAATTAAATGTTTTATTATTTAGTTTGAATATTCACATAAATCCTTAAACAACTCCAATTTCTAGTAATAAAACATATGTATTTTTCGATTCCAATTTATATTAGAATATTTTTCCAATTCAAATTCATATTAGAATATTCATTTCAATTTTTTTCTTGGGAAAAATCCAATTATAAATATCATATCTTAAATTTCCAACTTAACATTTAAACATATGATATAAATTTATCCAACTCCATTTTCTAAATTTTCTTCCATTTTACTAAGGGAATTTATACACCTTTTTATTTCAAAATTTCCAACTTTTTCATGTACATACATACGGAAGAAAAATATTTATACAGTATAAAATTTAAGATTATTATAAACCGTATTCCATCCAAACCATAGAAATCACATTAAAATAGTTATATATAGACCGCGGTGCCTGTATATAATTTTCTATCCTATGGTCAAGTGATATGGATATTTATCATTTCAATCCGCAATTTAAAAATAAACTTTGCGGTTTTATCATTTCAAACCACAATCCCGAAAAATGAAAAATGCATACTAACTTGCAGTTTAATAATATCCAAATAAAACATCCATTCAACAACACATCCATCATCCAATCACAAACATCAATCAATATCAGTCAATAACCATATATGTTTGGTAATATACAACAGGTAATAATTTGCAGTTTTATCTCAAATTATATTTGTCAACTATTAATCTAACAGTTTATATTCAGTGATAATTTATATAACTGTTAACTAGCAGTTCATATGCAAACAATAATTTCTAACAGCCAATTAATACGCAATAAATCAATTAAATTTACAGTTAAATTTAATAAAATGCAATTCAACAGATATGAATGAAATAACATGCCAAAAGCTCATAAATAAATTTCTATTCATTTCTAAAACTATTTAACAAACATAAAAGCTTCTAGTAATTGTGAGTGGGTTAAAACACTCACCTTTGGAATTTAAATCGAATTTAAATCCGATTTAAACTCAAAAATTCGCCCGTCTCGGAATTCGTCCAAACCAGCGTCATCGAGTCCGGAATTAAATTACGATCCTAACAAAAAAAATTTCGTGTAAATCGGATGTCGTATGTGAAAGTTATTCGATAAAACGTGCTCGAAAAATCAAAATAAATAAAAACAAAATAAACAAAATACTCTCACCATTCTTCCACGTCACGTGCGTTCCACTCTCCCTCCCCTGTACACGAAGACGCACAGATCCATGCCCTAGCCGCCACCCAACTTGCTCGACGCCGGCCTCCACACCTAACTCCACGACCATCGGGACACACCGCCGAACTCCCCTCCTAGAACCGCCCCTATAGCCTAGATGCGGCCACCTCCGGCTCTCCCTGGCCCCACGGCGTCGCACGCCATCTACAGCCCATCACGGCGAATTTTCACGCCTCCGACCCAAGTGAACCGTATGGATGAACTCCTTAAAGCCTCATCTACGCTGCAGCATCATCGGATCGAGCTATCAACTCAGATCTACCGTTGAATCGAGCAATTATCTATGAACGGCCGGAACTGTTTCGAATTTTCCAGGACGAACGATACCTCCAATTGAAAAACAAATTACACCATGAGATTACGCGTATCGAATACTTCAACATATATTTTTTTGAGAATTTTCTAAGGGGTTTGAATTTTCACTGAATTTTGGATTGAAGCAGATCCAGATTTGCAACCATTGAGGAGGAAGAGGAGATGAAGAAATATGTACGTATATCCAACTGACAGTAGGAAGGAGGCTAGGGTTTACCATGGTATATTTATAGTTAGGGTTAGGTTAGAGCGTATAGGCTAGAAGAGTGAACGTACGCAACAAACTATGGCCCAAAAGCCCGCTATGCCTCCAGAACCGAATCTATTAAATCTATATATCCAGATAGGTATTTAAAAATATTCTGAACGCGATGGAAAAAGTCTCACGTCCAAATTTGATCGTATGAAGAAGTTATGCTAAAAACAAGATTTCCAAATTGATTTTCAAATTGATTTTAATAAAATTGATTTCAAGGCGTTTCGCGTCCGTACGATCAAACGACAAGTCCGATCGATACGAAATTTGAAATCCTATAATAATTCATCGATACGGATCCGATGAAACTGGTTTCGTCGAAATCCGAGTCCGTGACAAAAATGGCTATTTTTAATATTTATTAAATCAATTAAATAAATCATAAAATCCAATTTTATATTTTCAACTTCTAATATTGGCCAAATTTCATTTCTTAGATAATTCAATCAATTCCAATTGATTTAACAAGCTTGGATTATGAATTAAAATTTATAAATATATTAATTTGCAGCGTTAATATCCGCACTTTCTTATTATTTGGAAATTAAAATCTTTATTCTTAAACTCAATTATTAATTCCTATACTCTTATATTCTTGTCTTAAATCCAATTAGATAAATATTTTTGATTTCTATTCCAACTCCTTTGATTTCAAATAAACTTTTTACCATAAGTTATATTCCAAAATATTAATAACTTTATCACCATTTATTCGCCTTAATTTATTTAAGTCAAATCCTTAATTAAACTCTATTGCAATGTTTTCAAATATCATTCCCTCCTTTCTCTTAACTATTTTTTTATTCAAATCTTAATGAATTCAATACTATCAGTTTGATAAATCCATTAAATTCATTCAATAGTTTACAAATTCCAATCTAAATTCAATAACGTAATAATTTACGTTTAATTCCATTTTATATGTATTAAATACCATTTGTTGGATTTAATATTCAAATTATAAATAAAATCTTGCTTTCTAAAGTTGTATCAACCATGGTCCAACTAAATTTGAATTAGCTTTAACTTTAATTTATGGACTTAACTATTTCAACAAATCCAAATAAATAAATAAGGTTTGATTCCTATATTAACTTCTTGTTGTCAATTAACTTTTTATGGTGAATATGAAATTCAATGTAAAATTGACACCTTTATATCCACTTGATTTCACCATTTCATCTTTTTATTATTAAATCCGTTATAGCCGAATGCATGAATTTAACATACATAAATATTTTCAAACTCAACTTAAATCTCACTTAACTTAATAATAAACGTTTAAATTTCCTTAATTGCAAAAATCCAATTACCTTCATTCCTTTACTCTCATAGATAAAATCTTGTTTTAAAACTTTACTATAACCCATAGTCTCATTGTATTAGGAATTTACACTACATGTAAAGTAAATTTTTATCAGTAAAGATCTTACACACTATGTCCCATAAGTTTAGATTTCACAAATTTAGCTACTGCGTTAATTCTAATTTAAGTAGCACAAATGTTCATATACCTTGAAATCATTCTCAATTTCCCAACTCAATTAATTATGCCTTACAATGTGTTTCAAATATAAAGGTATTTTATACTAATAGTTATCATACTCAAAATTATACGCTTATAACTAATTCCTACATTTGCATAATTGTATTAAGTTAGAATGTTTATTGAGGTTTATGCATTTCCAAATTTTGTACTGATTCCACCCAATTATTACTCACAGAACGTTAAATTATTAAATGACCATTTATTATAATTTAATTCCCATAATTGAGTCAAATGCTTATTATTATATATTCTTCATTTTTACCATTCCTTCCCTTTATAAATTCATTAACGAATTTACACATCTCTATCTTTCAATATAAAATAACCAAACTGATTACAAACACTGTTTCTATCAATTTTCATAAATTTGTTCAAAACTATACTTTTGTTTACATAAAATAAATTTTATGTTTCTATTAGACCCTTTTCCTTTTCACTACAGACATTAAATATTACTATCTATACTAATTGCACCTTTATACTAATGAATACCATTCAAGTTAACTAACATTCACAGATTCAACATTTATTTGTTTCTTAAAATTTTGCTTTAGATCAAGTTGTGACAATTTACATTATTCACATCTATTGTCATAAAATTTTATAGTTACACTAAATTGCAACCACTATACCAAATCTCTACCTTTATACTTAACCAAATTAGAAATTATATAAATTTGATTTATTAAATATTATAAATTTAGCGGGTCGTTACACTCTCCCCCACTCAAAACTTTTCGTCCCCGAAAAGGAAAAGAAGGGGGAAGAAAGAATAAATAATATCTCTTATTTCCAATATTAACTTATATTTTACTGGATTAATTTCCTTTAATGAAATACAGTTTTAGAATCATTATATCCTTTAATACTTGAATTATCAAAGTTGGAAAAATATTATTAACAAGATTCTAAGTCCAAAATTTACGAAAAATTTCGGCAGAGTCTCCTTTGTACGGAGGGACTCTGGAGAAAATATAATATCCAAATATACAAATATATTACATATATATCCAAAACACAATATCCCACACGGGAAAAATATATAAAATAGCGCTTTAAACGTAATCCGAAAACGTACCTATTTGTCGGGCAATACGCTTATATTTTTAAGGAACCAAAGCAGTAGCAGTGGCTTCTATCACCTGTATTTACTAATAAAATCTAAAAGGTTAATTATTTATTTTAAAATGGACTATTCAAGTGGATTCAATCATTCATATTCAATCAAATGCAACAACCATACATTTTTAACAAACAGCACACACCACAAACAAACAATCATTCAATCAAACAAACAATCAGTTGTTCGGGTTCAAATTCTGAAGTTGTAAGAATGAAGAATAACTATCAAGTGCATCCTTTACTCAACAGTCTTAGATGGAACAAAGATAGATTATCTATCCATCCAACAACTTCAAAATTTCTTACCTAACAACCATACATCAACCAACAATTCAAATCAACACCAAAATATCTCATTATACATTTATTTCATAATTCAGTGTTTTGATTTTTCTTTCCTTCATTTATGAGGGATTTCTTTGTTTCTTACAAGTTTATTTTCCAATTATCACCAAATTCATTATATTTGTATTTCCTTTTAATTACTTAAGTTTCCTTTTATTACTTAAGTCTATAAAATAAATTCTCATTAAATACAACAAATATTTTGAATATCTTCACTTGTAAGATTTCCCTTGAATTCTCATTAATAACATTCATTAACTATGAATTGCGGTCATTAAAATTTTCCTACTTTCCATTATATTAGAATAGGGGAGATAAAACATACTTAAGTGAATACTCATATAATAAATTCTTATTTTGAATTTCATGTTATACACTCAGGTTCCTATCATCTATTACTAATTCTTAACTTTATTTTCAATAAAGTTATAACCTAAGTTTATACCATTAAATTCTTGTTATAACCGTAATTTATTGAATACTTCATTATTCCTAAATCCCTACTTGTAAAATATTCAATTCTAGTTTCTTGTTTAACATTTCAACTTTTATATTTGGGTAAGTTATTTATGTTAAAGAAATGCAATTGAACCTTATACAAGTTAAATCTCCATTCTTTTAATTCATTGATTATTCACTAAGTCTTTACCAATATTCATAAGTTAAAATATTTATCTTCCTTTATCCTTAGCATTAATTCTCTTATTTCAATTAGGGGTTTCAATTCATTTATTACCTAACTTTTATTTCACTAAAATTTTCAATTAGTTAACGGAAAATTTTAGAATTAAATACCGAGTTGAATTTCCATTTATTTCAAAATAATAGATAAATAAGTTCTTACTACTCAATATCTCTAATTATAGTTAGAACAATAAAAGAAAATTTTTAGAAAGTTCTAAAATAAATCTGTAGTAGAATTTACTACAGTGGCCTTTCCTCTTCGAAACTCGAAAATGAAAGTCGATGATGCGGCCGTCATCACCGAATTTATTTTCCAGCGACAGAGAAGAAAGTACAAAATAAAAATTTTCCAAAATCTTCTTTAAACAGTTTTTTTTTTCGAATTATGCTAAATATTTACATAAGAAAATACTTGTAAACCGAATCATTATATCTCATAAATTCTTTGAAAACGAATTCGGAAAAATCCCGGACTTAAGTTCTAAAATCTCCAAATTGGGTTTATTATGATTTCACTTAGCTTCAGTTATTATAAACATTTTATTTCCTAACACCCAATCTATAGCAACCAAAAAAAATATATATATATCTTTATAAAATATTTTTATATATGGAAAATATAATAGGCAAAATTATTTCATTCACCTATATTAAAAACAAATATTATGTCGGTCTGTCCTATTCAGTGTTTAGAAATCCCTATTGATGGCATAGCGTCCCATGCATCAACCAGAATTTATAAATACAAAGCGGAACAGATTAACACAATATCAAAACTTTTTATTAATACTAACAAGTACGCTCTCTCATATATATACACTCAGCGACTCCCATAGGATATTTCTACCCTATTAACAAAGAGTCAAACCCCACAAAGCCAAGGTTTATCGCTAAACCAAAGCTCTGATACCAACTGTAACGTCCCGCCTTTTCGCACACTTTAAACGACACACATGCCGATTCAAAGCATACGCAAGGGCGGATTGTTATGGGGTAAATAAGAAAAACAGAGAAGAAATAAAACAAAATAGAATCTCACAGCGGAAGGATAAAATATAATAATAGATATACAATTCAGAACAGTTTACAAATAGTTATTTCACTTATACAATGAACATCAGAGTCACACATACCAATACAACAATGCAGCGGAATATAAAGAGTGTGTGGTGCAATACTATATATAAATAATGCTGAATCTTCGTCTTCGTCCTCCAAGCTAAATCTGCTATCCTGAAATGCTCGGACTGACCCGAGCGAATTTTGAAAAGACAAAAACACTCGAGTCAGGCTAGAATATCTTATGTGAGTTAAATAAACAGAAATAAATATGAGTACAGTAACTCAAGAGATGCTCGGGATTTACATCTCCTAAGGATCCGTTAAACTATTTACTATATAGTATATTGCGCTATTATAATAGCGTCTATTCATAAAATAAACTTACTTTTTAATAGCGTTAAGGGGTTACCCATATAGCCCTTAACACGTAATAGTCCCAGTAGTCCATCCAATATCATAGTCCCTCCTGATCGGGAAGCCACTAGAGGATATCACACGGGCTACGGGAGAAAACCAAACTCGTACAAGGCGCGATAGGGTAGGTGACACGGCACAACTAGGCAATGCCAGGGTAGATATACCAATTACGCTTCCGGGCCGATGGTAACGCGAAGCCGCAGCAACCGCCCACCTCGAAACAACTCCCCAAATAAAAAAAATAGAAGTGGCCACTGAATCAATCCAAAGTCATAGTATAATATCGAAGAGGAGTGTCCGATCAGAGGAATGACCTCATTAACCCGTCGATCGCTCCTGTTTTAGCCACCTTATGCCAACTCACGGGAGTCGGGTCCACGTATTTACCTTACAGGAATCGTCGCCACCAACCTACTTCATTCTGGAATCTCCACCGCGTACACGGTTAGTCAAAGTGGTTTTCGGTATCGACAGAGAGTATGTCCATATCCGATCCCGGTCTCTTTGCCAACCCATCGTTATTATAACACCGCGGTTATTTAAAACAGTTTATACTTTTAAAACCAGAATATAATCCATTTCAAAACCATAATATTACGATATCATTCCAAGACCCAAAACCATATTTTACCACTTATCCCAAATATAATTTCTTTCCAATAATAAAAAGGCTTTAACTTCATAATATCTGAAAATCGAATATTTTCAAAGCATAATATTTTTGGAAATCCATAATTTCAACCATAACTTTTAAAACTCAAATGGTTTGGATATTCAACGGTATATGAATTTCAAGGGCTTAACTTTACTGTCACTTTGTAAAGAAATAAGTTATATGGCTTTATGGAAATATTTCTTTATCTAAAGTTAAGACCATAATTTAGATATCACTCTTAAGTTCCAAAACCATTTCAATTTCCATATATATAAATCCATTGGAGTATTAATATTCAAAAACTAAAATTGGAATATATTCTTTCAACAAATTAAATGTTTTATTATTTAGTTTGAATATTCACATAAATCCTTAAACAACTCCAATTTCTAGTAATAAAACATATGTATTTTTCGATTCCAATTTATATTAGAATATTTTTCCAATTCAAATTCATATTAGAATATTCATTTCAATTTTTTTCTTGGGAAAAATCCAATTATAAATATCATATCTTAAATTTCCAACTTAACATTTAAACATATGATATAAATTTATCCAACTCCATTTTCTAAATTTTCTTCCATTTTACTAAGGGAATTTATACACCTTTTTATTTCAAAATTTCCAACTTTTTCATGTACATACATACGGAAGAAAAATATTTATACAGTATAAAATTTAAGATTATTATAAACCGTATTCCATCCAAACCATAGAAATCACATTAAAATAGTTATATATAGACCGCGGTGCCTGTATATAATTTTCTATCCTATGGTCAAGTGATATGGATATTTATCATTTCAATCCGCAATTTAAAAATAAACTTTGCGGTTTTATCATTTCAAACCACAATCCCGAAAAATGAAAAATGCATACTAACTTGCAGTTTAATAATATCCAAATAAAACATCCATTCAACAACACATCCATCATCCAATCACAAACATCAATCAATATCAGTCAATAACCATATATGTTTGGTAATATACAACAGGTAATAATTTGCAGTTTTATCTCAAATTATATTTGTCAACTATTAATCTAACAGTTTATATTCAGTGATAATTTATATAACTGTTAACTAGCAGTTCATATGCAAACAATAATTTCTAACAGCCAATTAATACGCAATAAATCAATTAAATTTACAGTTAAATTTAATAAAATGCAATTCAACAGATATGAATGAAATAACATGCCAAAAGCTCATAAATAAATTTCTATTCATTTCTAAAACTATTTAACAAACATAAAAGCTTCTAGTAATTGTGAGTGGGTTAAAACACTCACCTTTGGAATTTAAATCGAATTTAAATCCGATTTAAACTCAAAAATTCGCCCGTCTCGGAATTCGTCCAAACCAGCGTCATCGAGTCCGGAATTAAATTACGATCCTAACAAAAAAAAATTTCGTGTAAATCGGATGTCGTATGTGAAAGTTATTCGATAAAACGTGCTCGAAAAATCAAAATAAATAAAAACAAAATAAACAAAATACTCTCACCATTCTTCCACGTCACGTGCGTTCCACTCTCCCTCCCCTGTACACGAAGACGCACAGATCCATGCCCTAGCCGCCACCCAACTTGCTCGACGCCGGCCTCCACACCTAACTCCACGACCATCGGGACACACCGCCGAACTCCCTCCTAGAACCGCCCCTATAGCCTAGATGCGGCCACCTCCGGCTCTCCCTGGCCCCACGGCGTCGCACGCCATCTACAGCCCATCACGGCGAATTTTCACGCCTCCGACCCAAGTGAACCGTATGGATGAACTCCTTAAAGCCTCATCTACGCTGCAGCATCATCGGATCGAGCTATCAACTCAGATCTACCGTTGAATCGAGCAATTATCTATGAACGGCCGGAACTGTTTCGAATTTTCCAGGACGAACGATACCTCCAATTGAAAAACAAATTACACCATGAGATTACGCGTATCGAATACTTCAACATATATTTTTTTGAGAATTTTCTAAGGGGTTTGAATTTTCACTGAATTTTGGATTGAAGCAGATCCAGATTTGCAACCATTGAGGAGGAAGAGGAGATGAAGAAATATGTACGTATATCCAACTGACAGTAGGAAGGAGGCTAGGGTTTACCATGGTATATTTATAGTTAGGGTTAGGTTAGAGCGTATAGGCTAGAAGAGTGAACGTACGCAACAAACTATGGCCCAAAAGCCCGCTATGCCTCCAGAACCGAATCTATTAAATCTATATATCCAGATAGGTATTTAAAAATATTCTGAACGCGATGGAAAAAGTCTCACGTCCAAATTTGATCGTATGAAGAAGTTATGCTAAAAACAAGATTTCCAAATTGATTTTCAAATTGATTTTAATAAAATTGATTTCAAGGCGTTTCGCGTCCGTACGATCAAACGACAAGTCCGATCGATACGAAATTTGAAATCCTATAATAATTCATCGATACGGATCCGATGAAACTGGTTTCGTCGAAATCCGAGTCCGTGACAAAAATGGCTATTTTTAATATTTATTAAATCAATTAAATAAATCATAAAATCCAATTTTATATTTTCAACTTCTAATATTGGCCAAATTTCATTTCTTAGATAATTCAATCAATTCCAATTGATTTAACAAGCTTGGATTATGAATTAAAATTTATAAATATATTAATTTGCAGCGTTAATATCCGCACTTTCTTATTATTTGGAAATTAAAATCTTTATTCTTAAACTCAATTATTAATTCCTATACTCTTATATTCTTGTCTTAAATCCAATTAGATAAATATTTTTGATTTCTATTCCAACTCCTTTGATTTCAAATAAACTTTTTACCATAAGTTATATTCCAAAATATTAATAACTTTATCACCATTTATTCGCCTTAATTTATTTAAGTCAAATCCTTAATTAAACTCTATTGCAATGTTTTCAAATATCATTCCCTCCTTTCTCTTAACTATTTTTTTATTCAAATCTTAATGAATTCAATACTATCAGTTTGATAAATCCATTAAATTCATTCAATAGTTTACAAATTCCAATCTAAATTCAATAACGTAATAATTTACGTTTAATTCCATTTTATATGTATTAAATACCATTTGTTGGATTTAATATTCAAATTATAAATAAAATCTTGCTTTCTAAAGTTGTATCAACCATGGTCCAACTAAATTTGAATTAGCTTTAACTTTAATTTATGGACTTAACTATTTCAACAAATCCAAATAAATAAATAAGGTTTGATTCCTATATTAACTTCTTGTTGTCAATTAACTTTTTATGGTGAATATGAAATTCAATGTAAAATTGACACCTTATATCCACTTGATTTCACCATTTCATCTTTTTATTATTAAATCCGTTATAGCCGAATGCATGAATTTAACATACATAAATATTTTCAAACTCAACTTAAATCTCACTTAACTTAATAATAAACGTTTAAATTTCCTTAATTGCAAAAATCCAATTACCTTCATTCCTTTACTCTCATAGATAAAATCTTGTTTTAAAACTTTACTATAACCCATAGTCTCATTGTATTAGGAATTTACACTACATGTAAAGTAAATTTTTATCAGTAAAGATCTTACACACTATGTCCCATAAGTTTAGATTTCACAAATTTAGC